>SNQJ01S0030977.1:56214-72119 GCA_010110895.2 Picea sitchensis | reverse complement strand
CCAAGAGGGACACCTAGAAATGTCGTCACTCAACACATGGCCCCCGACATGATCTCGACATAATACATGCGTCCCCACAATCGAACGGTCATGAGGGATCCCGAAGAATCCTTAGATCCACGGTTCACATTAACTTCGAGACTTCAGGGGTTTTGGTTTTACCAAACCTCTATCCTCCCGAAGTGGTCAACGTCGGGCTGACTATATCATAGATCCAATGGTCGGGATAGTTCCCGGGCATCCTCAGATCTACAACCCAGATTAACTTTAGGACTTTGGGGCTTCAGGGGATTCACCTCCTATGCGATGAATATGCTCAATTCGTCGGACTCGTGAAGTCTGAAGGGCTCTAAGGGTTAACGCCCACGTTCCTTCTCCAGATCCGACGATTGTGAAGAACTTTATCTCCTTCGAACTAATATCATCAATTCATCTTCCAAACGAAAGGATCTCTCCTTTTGGGGCTTGAATCTTTCTATCCTTCCTGAGCTTTGTCAGCTCCTTAAGTACTTAGGTATTTTGCAATATTTCTCCTTAACTTAACACTTAGAGAAATCTTTTGCGCACCCCTTGCGCTTATTTATCAACTATAGAACTTAAGGGGGTTCTCGATATCTGCCCGCCTCACAGAGACTCTGTGCATACATGAATTACCTCTCTTGAGCTTAACAGTCTCCTTCTTTCAGAACAACTAGGAGTGTCGGCATGCACACGTGAGGCTATACCCAAGGTCAACAAATTCACAGTTCATTTATTTTAACTTGAGAAACCATGGGGCTCAGGCATTTACATGTACAAGCCAAAGAATTCCTTATTTTCTTAAATACACAATTAGGCAGAATTAAAGGGATACAATATAACCATTGAGCAAACATGCAATCCCTGCAAAATTCATAGGATATCCAACTTTAATTCACAGTTACTGCTTAAATGCACATGATATGAGAATACTTATCTATTATGGGTTGTATCATTCTTAGCACTCTGGCCACCCCCATTCCAAGCCATGATATCACCAGGTAATTTATGCCAATTCTCAATGATCGTTTCTCTTTCACATCTTCCACGAGTTTTATCAGGTTCTTCCTTAGAATCAAGCTCATGGCCTTATGCTCGGGTCTCGTTCTCTGCATACTCTCAGATATTTCTCTCTCTTTCATGGCCTCGATGAGGTTTATCAGATGCTTCCTCAACATTAATGTAATTTTTCCAAGCCATTATGACATGAACATCATGACTTTGGTGCATTTTTAAACCTTTATTGAGTGTGGTATTTCCTCAAACACTTTTCTTATTATTGTCTCTTAGGTGGTGCTAGGGTTATACTGATGGTTTTATCATGTGTTTGCAACAATAGACAAGAAGATACAGTAATGGAACATACCTCAACAATATGAAAGATCAACAATATGATAGACAAGCCAAAATACCTCATATATGTTATTATTCATAAATAGAAGAAGCTTCTGAATACAAGAATGATGCAGATTTGGAATGATCAATAGATGGATCAAATACACATGATAAGAGCTACTACAAAATTCTCTAATAAGACAATGCAAGCCTTGAAAGGCTGAATAACAATGAAGACCAATGCAAGAATAGATTTGAGTCATATGAAGTGCCAAACCCCCAAGCTGGAAGATGCCACGCCCTGTTGGAACACTGAATAGCCTCAATAATTCGGCCTTGCTGCCAAAGATGTCCAATCACTTCGATAAATATGCCAAACAGTAGATCGGGTAAAGGCAAGAACAACCCAAGTGCTCAAATCTCCAAGATCCTTCTCAAACTCATGGATCTGACTCTCCTCCAAGGAATGGTGCACCCCCCTGGATGCCTAAAAGACTAGATAATTTGGCCTCCCTCCTAGAGACCTCCAAATGCTCCACAAAACCAATAGAATGATAGATCAAGGCTCAGTTACCTCCCTGGTGAAGTCCCAAGCGAAAAGATGAATATTTGATCTACCAAATGGCTGAAATCACTTTCTGAAGTGTGCTCCTCTCCTCCAATTCATCACATGCATCCAATAAATCAATTGTGGCATAAAAATCCTCTGAAATTCACTAGATCTAATGGCCAAGACCCTACAATGAAAACCCAGATACTAGAATCTCCAGAAGCCCTACCAATCACCTGCAATGAATATCCCTCAATGGATGGTGCACCACCCTTGCTGGAAACCCCCAATGGTGTGCCCTCCTTCTCTTCCTATGCCTATGGCTAGTGTAGAACCCTCCTGCACTGAATAGATCCGAACTAGAATGGTGTGGAGGAGTATTGCATCCCCGAGACCAAGCTTGGGACAAGCTAGGTCGAATATTTCACCACTGAATCATCCTCCAGGGTTTGTTAAGTAAAAACCCTCAAAACCCCAAAGGTATGGGCTCTCTATATAGAATCCAGATATAAAAATGATAAACATACATGAATGAATCCGAGAGTAGAGGCCCTTGCCTCTCCTTTGTACTTCCTGCTCACCTTGTCTCTCCAAAGTGACTTTTATTTTTAATTATTAATTAATTAATTAAATCACTTGTTGTCCCTTGACTAGGTTTTGTGGAAATGCTAGTCATGTTTGACCAATTTTGGGGACTTCGATAGGCTGGTCGAAGATGGAGTGCCAGTATAAGTGGAGATCACGGGATCTCACTGTTAGCACCAATTCTTGCAAGGGAGTGTTTCTCTCTGATTTCGGGCCATGCAACTGCTTCTTCCATGGAGGGTGGTCGAGACTGAATACATAGAGAGTGACCATGTGTCGGTTTTCCCAAGTTTGGAGGCTAGCCTTCATTTCTTCAGGTTTCACTCTCAACATAGCCACAGGGCCATGCAACTATCTCCGATTTCAGGCCATGCAACTATCATGAGCGCCAAGCGCAACACATAGAAGAAGTCCATTTCAGGCTTAAAATCAAGCGAGCGGGCATTTTTCTTTCAATGGCGAGGATCCATAGATGGAGCAGATCAATAGTCATCAGGCAAGCTTGAGTCGCGGAGTTGCACGAGGTTTAGTGCATGGGCTCATCTCTTATGGCCAAAGTCACGAAAGGATGAGCCGTCTCGGCATTTCATCTATCGGGACTTCAAAAGACAAGGGGTCACTTCTCCACTGCATTTTGAAACCCCGAAACACGAAATGTAAAAGCCCCCCAGAAGCCGTTTCGGCATTTTGGATACCAAGACTTTGAAAGACATGGGATTTCTCCTCCACTGCATTAGGAATCGCCGAAACCCAAAACGTGAAATGTAAAAGCCCCCCAGGAGTCATTTCGACATTCCAGCTACCGGGACTTTGAAAGACAAGGGGGCGCTCCTCCACTACATCGGGAATAGCTGAAACCTGAAACGCGAAATGTAAAAGCCCCCCAGGAGACAGTTGCATGGCCCTGTGGTTACGTTGAGAGTGAAACTTGAAGAAATGAAGGCTAGCCTCCAAGCTTGGGAAAATCGACACGTGGTCACTCTCTATGTATTCAATCTTGGCCACCCTCCATGGAAGAAGCAATTAATGAATATTGAGCAGGTGGTTGAGACTTCAGCTCAATCCATAAATGGAAGGCATGGGAAGGGTCAGAAGAAGTCAGTTCGTGGTACTCCAATGGATAGTTTTCCTGCAGAAGCCATGTCATCTAAAGCAATGTTAGACAAGAAGCTGCGTGTACAGTCTGAAGGAAGATCATGCGCACGTAAAGCCTTAAATGAGGTAGCTCAACTACCCTCCTAGGGCCAAGGAGGTGAATTTCTCTGAGTATATATACTCAGTTTTTGTATTTTTGTAAGGATGGATGGTAGAGCTAAGCTCCTAGTTGTAAAGCTTTAATGAAGCCTCTTGTTCTCTGGTTATAGATTGATAGTTGAGACTTCTTGTTTTTTGGAAGCCAGCATCTTACTCCCCTTTTTCCTCTAAATCTTAAGAACCTGGGCATGGATGATCCAGTCGGGTGTTGTAATGACTATATAATGCATGTTTGATTATATTAGTTTCGCAACATCTTAATTTTCTTGAAGTTTCTCAGATCTGAGAGGATATCATATTTGTGACTTTTCCCCTGTTTAAAGGTTGTTGGAATATCAGATGTCCAGAGCAGACTTTATTTCCTTTGTTTTTCCCTCCACTTATTCACTACTATGCAAAATTACTAGCTTAAATTAGATCAAGACCTCACCTGTCTTAGCTGTTCCAACCCAGTCTTCTGAGTTAGAACGATATTGTTCTGAGTTTACTTCCATTCATCACCCTTTATCAAGAAATCGTGACATTTAAAATGATGGGCCTCAGGCTTACTCATGCTGCAATCTAGGAGTGACTTTTGATGCCAACATTTCTGGCGCCGTTGCTGGGGATAAAGTTGAAAATTTTCCCTGGGATAGAACGACATCGAGCCTCTAATTCTGAAGGTGCATCAGGCATCAGAGCCCTATGAGATTTCTACTGTGCACCTGGTGACTCCATTGTGATGACTGCACTGTGGCGAGCTTGCTGTTTAGTTGTGGCTTCCAGAGGTAGACACACACAGTCCCATCCACAGATGCCTCTAGCTACACCTGAAGCTGATCCGGAGGTGATTATCAGAAAAGGAAAGGCCTCTGAAGGAGAATTTTCCACTGCTGAATTAGGTACTTTTCCATCTCCTTCTATAGAAACTCCATTTTCTTCTTCTCATCTTCCTAGCAGACCTTTTTCTGAAGTTTCCCATTTCCTAAATTTTGGAAGTGGTCCTGCTGAGTTTTCCCCTCCTAGTTTGGGATTGGAGGGAGAAATCCTTGTCACTCCCCTCTTTTCTTCAGTTGTGCCTTGGCGTAGACCCAGGACCACATAAGATTTCCCCACCCCTAGCTTTACCACTCCTTATCTTATTATTGTTGTTGCTACTACACAGAGAGAAGCATCTGCCGACTCAAGCTCCTTAGCCTTCTCTCTGAATCCCCCATTGTTACCCCTTCCACCTGCAAGCTCAATTCTAGTATCCCCTGTTTGAGCTACTTCTCCTCTGAGTTCTCCTCCACCTAATATTCCTATGGCAAGAGAAAATCCCCCCATTGTTAGCATCGGAAGTCACTCCTAGATTGCAGCAAGAGCAGAGCCTGACACCCATAAGCTTATGTCACGATTTGTTAAAGGGGGTGATCAAATGGAGGTAAACTCAGGACAATATAGCTCACTCAGAAAACTGGGTTAGAACAACAAGGACATGCGAGGTCTTCATCTAACTTAAGCTAGTAAATTTGCATAGTGGTGAGTAAGTGAAAGAAAAGAAGGGGAAAAGTCTCAGATATGAGATCCTCTCAGACCAGAGAAACTTCAAAGAAAACCTCAACGTTGCAGAACTAATACAATCAAACATACATTATATAGTTACAACACCCGACTGGATCATCCATACCCAGGCTTCAGATTTAGAGGAACAAGGAAAGGAGGAGGCTGGCCGCCATTAAACAATAAATCTCAAAATATCATTGTATAACCAAAGAACTAGAGTCTTTGTTAAAGCTTTATAGTCGGGAGCTTGGTTCTACCATCCCCCATTACAAAATGGAAAAATTGCCTACATATACTCAAAGCCAATCACAACAGCAAAATCAAGGCTTAACATTAAAAACATTATGTCTGCATGTTCATTAGCAGACTGCACCTGCAGTCTTTGGACAATCGTGTGCTTAAACCAGACGCAATCAGAATCCTGGCACCTGTAGAAGAATTGACCTGTCTCAGGTCCCTTTTTGGGCTTTCCATTTATGGTGGAGACGATGTCTAACCACTACCAACCACCTCAATAAATACTTCCTTGGGATGGAGAACAACCCCGATCAACTCTGCACTCGGACAACATGGCAACCTTTCTTTGATTGTTGTTCCTTGATCAACGGTCCATATTCTTTCAGGCATTCTCCCACCGGGAGCTCTGGCTTCTTTTCTTTTGAAATCCATGACACCAGATCCATGAAAGGTTCAAGAAATGCCCCGCATCCCCTGTACTCAAATGACCCTGGAGATTCTTGGGAGGATAGGTTCTTTGAAAGTCTCCTGTGCTCGCTGAATGTGACCAGGTGCCATGACTACATGCCCAAGATGAACGGCTTTCACATTTCACATTTCGGCAATTGCTAATGAACGAAGGAGTGACCTTCTATTCTCTTGAAGTGTCGATAGCCGAAGCTGCGACAGAGCCCAATCGCGTGCCACGCGTCCCAGGGATGGATGGCTTGGATCAATACCGAGACCGAGGGCCTGACTCCTGGATGCCTTTGGCACTTCACGCTTCGGGGATCCCAGATGAAAAGAAAAAACAACCTCCCACCTTTTGAAGTCCCGGTAGCCGAAATCACAACCGAGGGACGATCAGGCACCACGTGTTCCTCCTTGATCAGACGACCCTGATCATTTTGGTGATACTGAGCACTATCTCTTGTGCTATACTTGGCGCAACTCCATTGACTACAACCACCCGCCGACTGATGGTCTACTCCATCGATCGATCCTCGCCGTTGAATACTGGATTGCCCGTCTGCCAACATTTTAAGCCCGAAATGGACATTTTTATGCACTGCACATTTCCCTCATGGCCGCATCCTTGGACAAAATGCATTTGTTGGGGTTTTAAGCCCCACTTCTTCACAGTTCACACCATGGGATCGAAAGGAGAGAAAACACCTCCCTTTCTTACAAGCATAAATGCTAACATTAGGCTCCATGGGGGATAGAGTCGTCCCTGTGATGCTCTAAGAACTCATTAGTAGCATCAGTTCCTTGTTGTTGGGCTATGGAGTCATTTATTAAGCCGAAAATAAACAAACAATCAAAGGACAATATTTACAAAAACAAAGGAGCCTTCTAAGGCTCAAACAAAACATTTCTTCAGGAAATGCCCATTTATTGGGCCGTTAAAAACTTCCTCACCCTCCAAATCCTACAACCTGTATGTGTTATTTGAGAATAATTCAGAGATTTTGAAGGGCCCGATCTAGAGGGCATCAAACGTGTTGTGTTTACCCCTATTCTGCCTGGGCGCATCCCACTTAAGCACCAAATCCTCGAGCTCAAATTCCTTCTTTCTGACTTTCCTGTCAAAGGCCTGCTTGACCTTCTACTGATGACTATGGGCTATGTCCATCACTTGTTCCCTGATCTGTTGCACTTCCACCATTTGATGAATCCTTCTGACCATATCGGTTGGCTCTGCTTCATGATCTTGAAAGAACTTTTCTACAGGTAAAGCGAGCTGAGTGGAAAAAAAACCTCAGTCCCATAAACAAGATGAAAAGGCAAGGTGCCAAGGGACTTCTTTGTTGTCACTCGATCGACCAATAGAGAAAATTTGAGCTTCGAATCCTAGGCCCTCTTATTGTCTTCCAACAATCTTTTAATGAGATTGATTAGGCTTTTATTGGAAGATTCTGCTAGTCCATTTCCTTGAGGATAATAGGGGGTGGAATGAATTAGTGAAATTTTGAACTGTTCACAAAACTTAATCAGAGGCTCAGACTTGAAAGAAGCAACATTATCAGTGAAAATTCTGTTGGGATTGCCAAATTTGGCTATGATATCCTCCAGGAAGCTAATAATAACCTTGTGAGAAGCACTCCTGGTGGGGGCTGCTTTTATCCACTTAGTGAAATAGTCTGTTGTAGTCAAGATCCATCTGTGCTGGCCACTTGAAGGAGGATGAATTTCCCCAATGAAGTCCATCCCCCACTATTGAAAAGGTGTTGAAGCTACTACAGGCTATAGTGGCAGTGATTTGAGCTGTTGTTTTCCTGAGAACCTTTGGCACTTGATACACGCTCTAACTTCTCTGCATACATCTATGAACAAGGTGGGCCAGTAGTACCCAGCCTGAAGGATTTTGTGAGTTGTGGTCTTCCAAAAATGATTCCCTCCACAAAGGCTGCTAAGGAACTCAAACATAACTTTTTGGGCTTCCTGTGGGTTCAGACACCTTAGCAACACCCCTAGAGGATCTCTCCAGTACAAGAATCGGTCAATGAGGCAATACCTGATCACCTTGAGTTTTAAATCTCTTGCCTTACTTTTACCCATTCCATCAGGAGGCTTTAGCTCTTGCTAAAAGTACAAAATGTCTCGGTACCAGGTGCATTCTGCTAGTGATAAGCCATCCTGAGAGTTTTTTCTGGATGACTCAACTTGCTGATTTTTTGAGAAAGTATTGATGAAGCTAACCCCCAACGCCCTGCAATTGGATTCAGCCAACAATTTGGCTAAACCCTTCCCTTTAACCAACTTGGTGGACTTTATCTCCAGGTCAAACTCCAAGATCTTGGTAATCCATTTACCTCTTCTCCCATCTATGTCAGGCTATATATCTTTCACAGAGGCTGAAGGAACATACACAGTCACTTTTGAGTGCAAGACATAGACTCTGAAAGATTTGAGAGCTTTCACTAAGGCATAGGCTTGTTTCTCCATGATTTCATACCTGATTTCTACATATCTTAATTCCTTGCTGAAGAAGGAAATGGGTTGCTCTCTCCCTTCCTCATTTTTCTGCAATAAGACCGTTGATACCGTATCAAAAGAAGAGAACGAAAAAATAAGAAAATCCTTGGAATGATTAGGACTGATCAACACAGGTGCCTCAGTCAATGCCCTTTTTATTTGGACAAAAGATTCCCTAGGCTTAGCAGTCTGTTTTACTTCATTTCCCTTTCTGAGCATGGTTGTGATGTGTTTCACCAACTCAACAAAATTTGAGATGAACCGCCTCCGAAAGTTAATCTTCCCTAAAAAAGCCTGGACTTCCTTTCTAGACCTGAGAAGTGACAGGGTCTAAATTGCCTCTACCCTGCTGGGATCAATTCTCACTCCCTCTGTTGATATTATATGGCCTAACATCTTCCCCTCCTTCATAGAAAACAAATATTTCTTGGGGTTTAAGGAAAGGCCAAACCTCTGACACTTCAAGAAAACTTTCCTCAAGCGACAACGATGCTCCTTATTAGACCTAGAGAACATTGTGATGTCATCCAGATAGATCACCACAAACTGATCTTTCTCCCCGATGAAGGCTATGTCCATGGTTCACTGGAATGTTTCTCTTGCATTCATTAATCCAAAAGGCATCTTGGCATACATGAATGTGCCCCAAGGAGTAGTGAAGGTTGTTTTTTATTTGTCCTCTGGCATGAATGATATCTGATTATATCCAGAAAAACCATCAATCATGGATATCCTAGATACACCAGTTACCCTCTGCAATATGTGTTCCATGTGGGGCAGAGGATAGTTGTCTTTCTTTGAGCACCTGTTCAGGTTCCTGAAATCGACACAGAGCCTGATTTCTCCACTTTTCTTCCTCATAGAAACCAAATTGGCCACCCACTCAGAATATCTTAAGGGGACAATGATTTGGGCATCTAACAAATTCTTCACTTCTCTCTCCATGACATGCAACAACATGGGATTTATCTGTCTTAGCTTCTGCCTAAATGGATTAGCCTCTTCCTTCAATGGGATCTTATGTTCAATGACAGATGTGTCATATGTCTTGAGGTCTTCATAGGTCCATGCAAACACATTGGCAAATTCTTTTAATAACTCAGTATATTCGGCCCTCTATTCTTTGGTCAGGCTACTTGACAACTTGACAAATTTAGGCTCCTCCTATGTGTCAATATTTCACTCTGTTGTATCATCATCTCCATTTGAAACCCCGCACTTCACTGCCACATCATTCCCATCAAATAATCTTTCTAAAGGGACCAGTCCCTTCATAATGTGATTTCTAGGTAGGTGAATAATATGGTGATTAGCAATTTTATTTAAAAATACTTCAAGGTGAGGGTGACTTTCAAGATCAGGCTCCTGATCAATGTGCAATGCAGAAAATTCGTCGACAGACTGAAGAAATTTTACGATTTCAAGGTCGTCTTCAAATACCTTCCAATGCTTGATATTTTCCAGAACAGATGGCCTATATCTTATCTCGACCCCATATTTGATCTTAAGTGGCAGAGGGATCCTGAATAGACTAGCTGAGATAGCTAAGGAATCGACCAAAGTATTCTCCCCTCATGGAACAAAAGAAATATTGAAAGATGAGAAGAAATGATCAATCGGGTCCCATACCTCATTTATGTAACTCCTGATCTAAGGATGCTTAGCCCGATAAGCATTCCTGACTTGTTGGATTATCAACTCAACATCTCTGAACACTGCTACCTCCTCAATTCCCCTTTCCTTTGCAACCCTCATACCCAGAACAAGCGCTTCATATTCTTCCACATTATTGGTAGCTTCAAATTCTAGCTTGCATGATAGGTATATGGTTTCCTGCCAAGGGGACACAAGAACCATTCCAATGCCAATGCCTTCGCTAGAAGAAGCTCCATCGAAGAAAATTTTCCAAACATAGGTGGTTGGAGGAGGTATCTTGTGATTAGATATGGATTGCTTTATGATTTGAAAAAGGGCTTTAGGAGTCTCAGTGATCTGCAATAGACTAGACCCCAAATCAGTGTCGAGTGCAAAGATGGGGTGATTAGTGGGGTCTACTTCGTCACTGACAATGTAGGCCAACTGAGCTTCCCTGTACAACCTCCTGTGTTCCCCTCCAAAGACTAGAATGGTGGCATATGTGAGATCCATATGTAAGGTTCCTCCAAGTTTTTTAATCAAATACCTTGATAACATCATGCCGAACTTGGGGGGAACATCGACTACTACAATGTCCATGACCACACTCTTCATTGGCAGCTGAAATAAAGAGACCACCAAGTCCTTGATGACTCCAAGGAATTGCACCCTCCTTGAATCAAAATAGTATAGATCATGATAATCCTTTGTCACTTCCAGTCCCAATTCTTCCATGACTGTTTTAGGCATAAGGTTGTGGGAAGCTCCTAAATCCATGAGGCAATTATGCATCACCTTATCATGTATGTTCAAGGATGTGTAGAAGGGAGGGGATGAATCATCTGTTTCCTCTACCATGGAGCCTAGGACGATTGTTGTCTTTTCATCTTGAAGATTTACTGAGTCTGTGGAAGGTTGGGGGGACTCGGATTGTAGTATCTTGGAGAGGGACCTTTTGAAATCTTCATTTTTAATTAGCTCTGAGAGGGGTATGGAAATTATAATATTTTGAATTTCATGCTCAAAACTAAAGGAGGAAATAGGCTTAAGAGCTTCCCTTACCTCAGAGATAGGTTCTTTGGTTGTTGGCGAGGTATTATGAGTTTTCTTTTCTTGAGAAGTAATTGTAGCAGGTTTAGCAGGTTTTTCTGCTAGGAGGGGTTGATCGTGGCTATCAAAATTCCCTTCTTTCTTCTTTGACCTGAGATGATATCTGTTAGGATTATTTCTAGCCTTTTCCCCTTTACCCAACTCATTGACTTGACTGTTCATAAGGGATTATTCATATATAGATTGAGTCAAATGGGGAAAAGGGAAAGTGTCTTCAATACAGTGAATTTCAGGGCCGAGCTCATCTATCTCCTCTCCTTCCTCACGAGTGACTAGGTTATTTTGGAGAGGGGTTGGAATCCTTTACTCATCTCTATCTTTTCCCTTTTGTTCTCTTGGCAAAGTCTGTGGCACATTGTTGCTAGGCCTCCTGAAGCCTCTATTATTAGTAATCTGGGGATTTCTATATGCGGGCTTCCCTTCTAACTCCCACCTTTCCATTCTAGCTGAAAGTGACTTTAGCATTTTAGTTACCTCATTAGTCTGAAAGGGAAAGGGAAAGGAATTGGATGGGGAGGCTTCAGGTCTCTTCTTGGATATGTCTCTATCAACCTTATTCTTGAGTCAGTCAACAACCAATATGTTAGATTCTACTTCCGCGACTGCATCCTGCATGTGAGCTAGAGTAGTGTCTCTCCTTTCCCTCAACAGAAGGCAGAAGTCAGGATCAAAAGTGCTAGCATAAGTGATCTTAGAAGAGGCTTCTGAGGGCTTTATCTCAGCGGGGATTTTATTATACATTTTATTGAATCTCTTGGCAAAGTCAGAGACAGACTCTCCTTCCTTTCTCTTCAAAGACCCAAACTCTGTCATGTAATACATGAAGTCTTTTTTGTCTCCCCATTGTCTCAAAAATGCATTATCCAAAGCCTCAATCCCATCGATAGATCCAGGAGGCAGGGCCCTAAACCACTTTATAGCCTCGCCTTCAAGGCTATGGACGAAAATCCTCATCCATACTTCTGCATGCATGATAACATGATCATCTGTGAAGCTGTAAAAGGCTTCAAGGTGTTCTTCTGCAGCTATGTCTCCTTCGCCTGTAAACTTGGGCAGCTGCTTAAGGTAGCCATCTACTGGGAGGGCATTGAGAGGCTGAGGTAACAAAAGGGGAGCATATCTAGCAACTATTATAGCCTCCATTCTGGTCATGGGGGGATTTTCTCTTGTCATAGGGATATTAGGTGGAGGAGAACTCGAAGGAGAAGGAGATTGAACAGGGAATACTGGGAATGCGCTACCAGGTGGAAGGGGAAACAATGGGGGATTCAGAGAGAAGGCTAAGGGGATTGAGTTAGCAGTTGCTTCTCTTAGTGCAGTAGCAGCAACAGTAACAAGAGGAGGAGTGGTGAAATATTTTGCGGTCGAGGGTCTATGCCAAGGTACAACTTCAAGGGAGAGGGGAGTGACAAGGATTTATCCCTCCAATCCCAGACCAGGAAGGGAAAACTCAGCAGGAACACTCCCAAAATTTAGGAAGCGAGAAAATTCAGAAACAGGTCTGCAAGGAAGCTGGGAAGAAGAAAATGTAGTTTCTACAGAATGAGATGGCGAATTACCTGGTTCACTGGTGGAATTTTCTCCTTGAGAATCCTTCCCTTTTATGATAATCACATCTGGATCATCTTCAGGCATAGCTAGAGGCAGCTGTGGATGGGACCGCGTGTGTCTACCTCTGGAAGCCATAATTAACACAATAGGTTCTCCCCAGTGGAGTCATCACAATGGATTCGCCAGGTTCACAATAACAATCTTCAAGGGCTATGATGCCTGATGCACCTTCAGAATCAAAGGCTCAATGTCGTTCTACCCTGGGGAAAATTTTCAACTTCGTCCTCGGCAATGGCGCCAGAAAATGTTAGCGTCGGAAGTCACTCCTGGATTGCAGCAGGAGCAGAGCCCGACACCCATAAGTTTATGTCACGATTTGTTAAAGGGGGTGATCGAATGGAGGTACACTTAGGACAATATCTCTCACTCAGAAAAATGGGTTGGAATAATAAGGACATGCGAGGTCTTGATCTAACTTAAGCCAGTAAATTTGCATAGTGGTGAGTAAGTGAAAGAAAAGAAGGGGAAAATTCTCAGATATGAGATCCTCTCAGACCAGAGAAACTTCAAAGAAAACCTCAAATGTTGTAGAACTAATACAATCAAACATACATTATATAGTTACAACAACACCCGATTGGATCATCCATACCTAGGCTTCAGATTCAGAGGAACAAGGAAAGGAGGAGGTTGGCTACCATTAAACAAGAAATCTCAAAATATCATTGTATAACCAAAGAACCAGAGGCTTTGTTAAATCTTTACAGTTGGGAGCTTGGATCTACCATCCCCCATTACAAAATGGAAAAATTTCCTACATATAATCAAAGCCAATCACAACAACAAAATCAAGGCTTAACATTAAAAACATTACGTCTACATGTTCATTAGCAGACTGCACCTGTAGTCTCTGGACGGTCATGTGCTTAAACCAGATGCAATCAGAATCCTGGCACCTACAGAAGAATTGACCTGTCTCAGGTCCCTTTCTGGGCTTTCCATTTATGGTGGAGATGATGTCTAACCACCACCAACCACCTCAATAACTACTTCCTTGGGATGGAGAGCAGCCTCGGTCAACTTTGCACTCGGACAACATGGAAACCTTTCTTTGATTGACATTCATTGATGAACAATCCATATTCTTTCAGGTATTCTCTCACCAGGAGCTCTGGCTTATTTTCTTCTGAAATCCCTGACACCAGATCCACAAAAGGCTCAAGAAATGCCCTGTGTCCCCTATAGTCGGACGACCCTGGAGATGCTTGGGAGGATAGGTGCTTTGACAGTCTCCTGTGCCCGCTGAATGTGACCGGGTGCCATGACTACAAGCCCAAGCCAAAGGGATTTCTCATTTCTCATTTCGGTGATTTCTAATGAATGAAGGAGATACCCTCTATTCTCTTGAAGCCCCAGTAGTCGAAGCTATGACAGAGCCCAATCATGTGCCATGCATCCCAGGGATGGATGACTTGGATCAATACCGAGACCGTGGGCCTGAATCCTAGACGCCTTTGACACTTCATGCTTCGGGGATCCCAGATGAAAATAAAAAGCAACCTCCCACCTTTTGAAGTCCTGGTAGCCGAAATCACAACCGAGGGATGATCAGGCGCCATGTGTTCCTCCTTGATCGGATGGCCCTGATATTTTCAGCGATACTGAGCACTATCTCCTGCACTATACTTGGCGCAACTCCATTGACTGCAACCACCTGTCGAACGACGGTCTTCTCCATCGATCGATCCTCGCTGTTGAATACTAGATTGCCCATCTGCCAACATTTTAAGCCTAAAATGGAGATTTTTATGTGCTTCACATTTCGCTCACAACCACATCCTTGGACAAAATTCATTTGTTGGGATTTTAAGCCCCACTTCTTCATAGTTCACGCCATAGGCTCGAAAGGAGAGAAAACACCCCCCTATCTTACAAGAATAAATGCCAACACCCATGACCAGAATGGAGGCTATAACAGCTGCTAGGTATGCTCCCCTTTTGTTGCCTCAACCTCTCAATGCTCTTCCAGCTGCTGGCTACCTTAAGCAGCTGCCCAAGTTTACAGGCGAAGGGGACATAGCTACAGAAGAACACCTTGAAGTCTTTTACAGTTTTATAGATGATCATGTTATCATGCATGCAGACGTATGGATGAGGATTTTCATCCATAGCCTTGAAGGCAAGGATAGAAAGTGGTTTCGGGCCTTGCCTCCTAGATCTATCGATGGGATTGAGGCTTTGGATAATGCCTTTTTTAGACAGTGGGGAGACAAAAAATACTTCATGTATTACATGACAGAGTTTGGGTCTTTGAAGAGAAAGGAAGGAGAGTTTGTCTATGAATTCTCCAAGAGATTCAATAAAATTTATAATAACATCCCCACTGAGATAAATCCCTCAGAAGCCTCTACTAAAATCAATTATGCTATAACTTTTGATTCCAATTTCTGCCTCCTGTTGAGGGAAAGAAGAGAAACTACTCTAACTATTATAACCCTAAATTGCACCACACTTGCTTACCTGGCATCTGGCCAACTCATATCCCTTCTTTGCCAAAAAACTACTGAACAACTCTTCTAAAAACTCCATTTTTAAAAAGCAAACTCTAGCAGGCTCACTACAGCCCGCGGGCCCCGCAAGTAGGCCCACTATATCCTGCGGGGGCCTCGCTAGCAGGCCCACTACAGCCCGCGGGTGCTTTCAGAATCACAAAAAAAGGAAAGTTGTTGACGGAACGAGAAGCTTTTGGTCAGTTAACTAGAACTCTTCGCCGTGCATGGCCAAGAGTTCGTCTAAAACCCTAGCTCCTTCTAGCCTATAAAAGGAGGGGTAGGGGTACTATTCAAGGAGGAAAAATCATAGCAAGGAAACTCTGCCAAATTGCCAAGTCCGTTTTGTCCCAACCCTTTAGCCTTGCCTCAAGCTTTAGGAGAATTTCAAGCACAAGCAGTTGGAGGACAAAAGAAGAGGAGGAGCCCAGGATCAGGATCGAGGAACGGTGGCCGATCTCGGAAATCATTGTAAGTTGATTCATATTGAGATTAATGAAAAAGATACTTTTCCCGTCCCGAATACATGAGTCTTATCTATGTTATTTGATTTGTGTTTTATCTCTAACCCCCTAGTAGATCAATAGCATGCATGTGTA
>SNQJ01S0030977.1:40039-56164 GCA_010110895.2 Picea sitchensis | reverse complement strand
GGCTCAACGGAGGATCTACTTCAACCGTCGATAAAAAGGTTAGTTGATTCTTCCCATGTTTGCATGAGAAAAGGGGTTGAGATTTTGGGTAGAAGGTTAAAAGTTAAGTCTTAAGGGTCATGATCTGCGTACAAGTTTAAAGCCCTAGCTTGTTAGTGCGTAGGGTAGAATACCCCACAACACTAACTCACATGCAGGATGCAACAATATAAGTAGAATCTAACATATTGTCTATTGATTGACTTAGGAATAAGGATGATAGAGACATATTCAAGAAGAGACCTGAAGCCTCCCCATCCAATTCCTTTGCCCTCCCCCTTCAGGCAGACGAGGTAACTAAAGGGCTAAAATCACTTTCGGCTAGAATGGAAAGGTGGGAGTTAAAAGGGAAGCCCATGTACAAAAATCCCCAAAATACTGATAACAGAGGCTTTAAGAGGGCTAGCAACAATCTGCCATAGGCTTTTCCAAGGGAACAAAGGAGAAAAGACAGAGATGATCAAAGGATTCAAACCCCTCTCCAAAATAACCTAGATGAGCTCGACCCTGAAATTCACTGTATTGAAGACACTTCCCCTTTTCCCCATTTGACTCAATCTGCGTATGAATAATCCCTTACGAACATTCAAATTAGTGAGTTGAGTAAAGAGGAAAAGGCCAACAACACTCCTAACAGATACCATCTCAGATCAAAGAAGAAAGAAGGGAATTTTGATAGCCATGATCATCCCCTCATAGCGGAAAGGCCCATTAAACCTACAACAATCACTACTAAAGAAAAGAAAACTTAGAATACTTCACCAACAACCAAAGAACCTGTCTTTGAGGTAAGGGAAGCTCCTAAGCCTCTTTCCTCCTTTAGTTTTGAGCACGAAATTAAAAAGATTAGAATTCTTGTACCCCTCTTAGAACTAGTGAAAAATGAAGATTTCAAAGGGTCCCTCTCCAAACTACTATAATCTGAGTGCCCCCAGCCTTCCACAGACTCAGTAAATCTTCAATATGAAAATCCAACAGTCGTCCTAGGTCCCATGGTAGAAGACAAAAATGATTCATCCACTCCCTTCTACACATCCCTGAACATACATGATAAGGTGTTGCATAATTGCCTCATGGATTCAGGAGCTTCCCACAACCTTATGCCCAAAATAGTCATGGAAGAAATGGGACTGGAAGTGACAAAGTCTTATCACGATTTGTACTCTTTTGATTCAAGGAGGGTGCAATGCCTTGGAGTCATCAAAGACTTGGTGGTCTCTTTATTTCAGCTGCCAATGAAGAGTGTGGTCATGGACATTGTAGTAGCTAATGTTCCCCCCAATTTCGGCATGTTGTTGTCAAGATCTTGGATTAAAAAACTTGGAGGAACATTACAGATGGATCTCACATATGACATCATTCCAGTCTTTGGAGGGGAACACAAGAAGTTGTATAGAGAAGCTCAACTGGCCTACATTGTTAGTGATGAAGCATAACCCACCATTCATCCTATCTTTTCACTTGACACTGATTTGGGGTCTAGTTTATTACATCTCATTGATACTCCTGAATCCCCTTTTCAAATCAGAAAGCAACCTGTATTTAATCATGAGATACCTCTTCCAACCACCTCAGGTTGGAAGATGTTCTTTGACGGAGCTTCTTCTAGTGAAGGCGTTGGTGCTGGAGTGGTTTTTATGTTGCCTTGTCAGGAAACCATATCCCTGTCATACAAGATAGAATTTGAAGCTACCAATAATGTGGCAGAATATGAAGATCTTGTTCTAGGATTAAGGGTTGCAAAAGAAATGGGAATTGAGGAGGTAGCAGTGTTCGGAGATGTTGAGTTGATAATCCAACAAGTCATAAATGCTTACTGAGCTAAGCATCCTCGGCTCAGGAGTTACAAAAATGAGGTGTGGGACTTGATTGATAATTTCTTCTCAGCTTTCAACATTTATTTTATTCCAAGAGAGGAAAATACTTTGGCTGATTCCTTAGCTATCTCAGCTAGTCTGTTCAGGATCCTTCTTCCGCCTAAGATCAAATATGATGTTGAGATAAGATATAGGCCATCTATTCCAGACAATATCAAGCACTGGAAGGTATTCGAAGACGATCTTGAAATCAAAAAATTTCTTCAGTCTGTCGATGACTTTTCTGCATTGCACATTGATCAGGATCCTAATCTTGAAAGTCACCCTCACCCTGATATATTTTTAAATAAAATTTCTAATCACCATATTATTCATTTTCCTAGCAATCACATTCCAAAGGGACTAGTCCCTTTAGAAATATTGTTCGGTGGAAATGATGTGGCAGTAAAGGGTAGGGTTTCATGTGGATATGTTGATATAATGGAGTGCAACATCGACACACAGGAGGAGCCTAATTTTGTCAAGTTGTCAAGAAGTTTGACCAAAGCGCAGAGGGCCGAATATACCGATTTATTAAGAGAATTTGTTTATTTGTTTGCATGGACCTATGACGACCTCAAGACATATGACACATCTTTCATTGAACACAAGATCCCACTGAAGGAAGAGGCTAAGCCATTTATGTAGAAGTTAAGATAGATAAATCCCATGTTGTTGCCTATCATGGAGAGAGAAAGGAAGAAGTTTTTAGATGCTCAAATCATTGTCCCCTTGAGATATTATGAGTGGGTGGCCAATTTGGTCCTGATGAGGAAGAAAAGTGGGGAAATCAGGTTCTGTGTTGATTTCAGGAACCTGAACAGGAGCTCAAAGAAATACAACTATCCCTTGCCCAACATGGAACACATATTGCAGAGGGTAATTGGTGCATCTAGGATATCCATGATTGATGGTTTTTCTGGCTATAATCAGATATCAATCATGCCTGAGGACAGAGAAAAAATATCCTTCACCACTCCTTGGGGCACATTCATGTATGCCAAAATGCCTTTTGGATTAATGAATGCAGGAGCAACATTTCAGCGAGCCATGGACATAGCCTTCATTGGGGAGAAATATCAGTTTGTGGTGATCTATCTGGATGACATCACAGTCTTCTCTAGGTCTGATATAGAGCACTACTGTCACTTGAGGAAAGTTTTCTTGAAATGTCGGAGGTTTGGCCTTTCCTTAAATCCCAAGAAATCTTCATTTTCTATGAAGGAAGGGAAGTTGTTAGGCAATAGAGTATCATAAGAGGGACTGAGAATTTATCCCAGTAGGGTAGAGGCAATTCACACCCTGTCACTTCCCAGTTCTAGAAAGGAAGTTCAAGCTTTTTTAGGGAAGATTAAATTTCTGAGGAGGTTCATCTCAAATTTTGCTGAGTGGGTGAAACACATCACAGCCATGATCAGAAAGGGAAATAAAGTAAAATGAACCGCTGAACCCAGGGAATCTTTTGTCCAAATAAAAAAGGCATTGACTGAGGCACATGTGCTGATCAGTCTTGATTATTCCAAGGGTTTCCTAGTTTTTTATTTTTCTTCTTTTGATACAGTGACAACGGTCTTATTGCAGAAAAATGGGGAAGGGTGAGTGTTATCAAACAAATTGGTAGGTGCCGACACTAACAGATCTCCCTAGATCCACCTAGATCTAGAACAAAACATGAGAGGACATGACTTTTTCCCTAAGTTGTAATCATTGAATCTACTAATAGGAAGGAATAAGTGATATACCTTTATATCGCTTCCTTAGGTTTATGTTGTTCCCGCTTCACTCCGGTGCTCTTGTGAAGTCCAGTCCAAGATAACACAAACCAACCAAAGTGAAGATATCAAAGTATATTCAATGTCAACTTATGCATATGATCAAAGAATTACACAATAAAGTAAGAGTGAATTTATGGAAAAGGGACATGCCGTTGTATCATATTAATTGAAAGTAGAAGATACAACCTGATTGCCTTGATGTTGCAAGCTTCCTTTCAGTGACCCTTGGTTCCAATACACACAATTACTTTGTACTTGCATGAAGAATATCCAATTCCTCTTGATAGACCAAATAGAGCCTTCAAGCTTCTGTCCAAACAGGATTCTTCACACAATTCTTTCACCAATTCTTCATTCAATCTTGCTTAAACTTTTCCATGAGAAACCTTTCAATATATAGGAAAAGGAGAGATGGTTACATGGATGAGGATGATCCCATCAAATCTGATAATTTAGTAGAATGACAACCATGTGAATGCCAACTCATTTTCTAGAAGATTCCCTTCTAGAACCCTTGAGACCTCTTCTCCTTTCCAAGCATAAAAGCAGGTTCGCACCCTGTGTAAGGAGCAGACTATGAGAAGTTAGCACCCTAAGTGTGGGTGGCCTGCAAGAATGAGGGATTATCGCACCCTAGATCATAGGTAGCCTGTGAACTCATCTTAAAAATATGTTTTTGGAAGAAGACAAGAGCCACTTTTCTTAGGAAAAATGTCCTTGTTGGGAGCCTAAATACATCATTGTTGAGACATCATAGATCTCCCTAGATCCACCTGGATCTAGAAAAAAACAGGTCAGGACATGAATTTTTCCCTAAGTTGTAATCATTAAATCTACTAATAGGAAGGAATATGTGACATACCTTTATATTGCTTCCTTAGGTCTCTGTTGTTCCCGCTTCGCTTTGGTGATCTCGTGAAGTCAAGTCCAACACAACACAAACCAACCAAAGTGAAGATAGAAAAGTATATTCAATTTCAACTTATGCATATGATCAAGGAATTACACAATAAAGTAAGAGTGACTTTATGGGAAAGGGACATGCCGCTGTATCATATTAATTGAAAGTAGAAGATACAACCTGATTGCCTTGATGTTGCAAGATTACTTTCAATGACCCTTGGTTCCAACACACACAATTTCTCTGTACTTTCATGAAGTAGATCCAATTCCTCTTGATAGACCAAATAGAGCCTTCAAGCTTCTGTCCAAACAAGGTTCTTCACACAATTCTTTCACCAATTGTTCATTCAATCTTGCTTAACCTTTTCCATAAGAAACCTTTCAATATATAGGAAAAGGAGAGATGGTTACATGGATGAGGATGATCCCATCAAATATGAGAATTCAGTAGAATGACAACCATGTGAATGCCAACTCATTTTCTAGAAGATTCCCTTCTAGAACCCTCGAGACCTCTTCTCCTTTCCAAGCATAAAAGCAGGTTCACACCCTGTGTATGGAGCAGACTACAAGAAGTTAGCACCCTAAGTGTGGGTGGCCTGTGAGAATGAGGTATTATCGCACCCTAGATCATAGGTAGCCTGCGAACTCATCTTAAAAATATGTTTTTGGAAGAAGACAAGAGCCACTTTTCTCAGGAAAAAAGTCCTTGTTGGGAGCCTGAATACATCACTGTTGAGACATCACAGATCTCCCTAGATCCACCTGGATCTAGAACAAAACAGATAAGGACACGACTTTTTCCCTAAGTTGTAATCATTAAATCTACTAATAGGAAGGAATATGTGACATACCTTTATATCGCTTCCTTAGGTCTCTGTTGTTCCCGCTTCACTTCAGTGATCTCGTGAAGTCAAGTCCAACACAACACAAACAAACCAAAGTGAAGATAGAAAAGTATATTCAATGTCAACTTATGCATATGATCAAGTAATTACACAATAAAGTAAGAGTGACTTTATGGGAAAGGGACATGCCGCTGTATCATATTAATTGAAAGTAGAAGATACAACCTGATTTCCTTGATGTTGCAAGATTAATTTCAATGACCCTTGGTTCCAACACACACAATTGCTCTGTACTTTCATGAAGTAGATCCAATTCCTCTTGATAGACCAAATAGAGCCTTTAAGCTTCTGTCCAAACAGGGTTCTTCACACAATTATTTCACCAATTCTTCATTCAATCTTGCTTAACCTTTTCCATGAGTAACCTTTCAATATATAGGAGAAGGAGAGATGGCTACATGGATGAGGATGATCCTATCAAATATGATAAGTCAGTAGAATGACAACCATGCAAATGCCAACTCATTTTCTAGAATATTCCCTTCTAGAACCCTCAAGACCTCTTCTCCTTTCCAAGCATAAAACAGGTTCACACCCTGTGTATGGAGCATACTGCAAGAAGTTCGCACCCTAAGTGTGGGTGGCCTGTGAGAATGAGGTATTCTCACACCCTAGACCATAGGCATCCTGTGAACTCATCTTAAAAATATGTTTTTGGAAGAAGACAAGAGCCACTTTTGTCAAGCAAAAATTTCTTGTTGGGAGCCTAAATACATCACTGTTGAGACATCACCCAAGTGACCAAAATCATGTGTAAAAGAATTCCCCCCAAAGTATGAGGCCGAAATCTATGACAACCGAAATACTTTGTAAACTGCGTGTGTGTGTCAGAAACCAGGAGCGCACCTAATCGGAAACCTACAAACAACCAAGCATCTGCAGAATATAATACCAGTTCTAAGGTAGGCATTCCCATACTCAGATCACAAATGGATGACATCATGAATGTAGGTCATGGCCACCAATCATACACTGTGGATCCGTGCCATCAAAATAATGCATAGCCACCAGGAATACACTGTGGATCCATGCGAGAAGACTTAAATTAAGACGACATAGCCACATGACATACAAAGTGGATCTATGTGCCGATGCAAATCATGCATACTCCATCACAGCCTGGATCAACAAGATGAGACCCAGGGTCTTCAATCCTGTCATCGAAAAGTATGAATCTAGCCATGCGATTACATGTGATGAAGTCGAACATGGTAGAAACCACTTGATTACCGATCATTGATGAAACCGTTAACAAGTGCGAGGGAAATCACCATTAATGTCAATGACTCCCAAGGTACACTAGTACAATCCGACAAATGTGAATAAATGAGCCGAGGTCGAACACTCGACAGAACCTCCTTATCAGTGGGTCAATAATGAAAACCCACTGTTGAAAAAGAGGAAACCTACCATTGAGGCATGCAATTTCCAAGGTACCAGATAATTTCTAAGTCTTGTTTTCAGATAATGAGTTGAAGTCAACGGAACAAGACTCATCACAGGAGGGCCTTGATGTATCCCCCATCAATGACATGAAATAAGTAACAGATTTTGAGGATGAAATAGAGTATGAATATAGGTTGAAATGAACACAGGGAAGGTCGACATAGTAAGAATGGACAACTGCAGATGACCGACTCAATAGAGGACTTGGATGAACTTTTGTTGAACATATGAATGACATGACCAAGGACTTGGCAACACTGACTCAGAGACGACCCAGGATATGAATTTGTAGCAAGTTGAATGAGAGACAAATGTTTTTCCCAAACCAGCTTCAAATAATGAATAGAGGGTGTCATGTTCAAGAGCAACGCTTACTGCCATTAATATGAATACAAAAACACATCCCTTTCCCAAAATTTCCGCCACCATTTCTGGCGAGTACCTCTTTATTTTTACAAAAGCTTGAGGAGGATAATATATTCTTGTTGATGTAAGCTCATCCTTCGGACGAGTCCCTCGAAGTATTTTTAATGAACCCTAGGAAGGAGTGGATCGGTCCCATTACGGGTCTTTCGATGTTTGTTTAACAAGTCCAAAGATAGAAAACTCGGGGGTTTTTCATGTTTTGAGAGTCTGAAAAACACTTAAAGATAACTCTCTCAGTTCCTTTTTCATAAAATAGTTTGACAGGACCGAAAAAGTGATAAAATATCGCCCATCGAACATTTTGTTCAGATACTTTTACGAGCGTGAACATAACAAGGTCGCTCGGCCATCTCTTTTTTTTATGGAGTGTGAAAAGAGCTTAAAGGATACTCCTTTGCGGTCATCATTTTAGTGTTACCATGACGGGTACAAAAATATAAGAAAAGTATACTTAGTTACGTTCTCATGCATTTTCGAGCACGAGAACGAATGAAGACCGAGCTCGAGGTTTTTCTAAAAACCATAAAAAACACAGGTACATGCAACAAAAAGAAAAAACATCTGTACTCCTTCACGTGGACTTCAAAGTTGCTATACCTACAAAAAGTCACACTCATAGGGCTATTAGGCATTAGGTTTTATAGACAAAACAAAAAATCAACAAAAAATGGTAAAAAGTGAATAAATATGGGTAAAAAGGGCTTTTACCATTTTCATTGTGATTTTGCCAAAAAATTTGCCCAATACACCTCATTTTCCCCTAGATTTCATTGCACGATCGTGAGAGGCACAAGCGACCATTTGGCGAACCATCTCTGCCAACGAGGTAAGCTCTTGATCTTCTACCTTTTCCATGGTTTATTTTTAGTTTTCATTGACAATTTTTAGGGTTTTAGATCCATTTTAGGGCCATAACTTGCGCCCGAGCATTCTCGCAGGATAGCCATGCGGGACCTGCGAGAATCTAGGATTCTTGTAGGCGGCCTTAAGGGCACCTGTGAGAATCTAGCACTGTGCTAAAGGGGCACCTGCGGGGGCCGAAAAATGAAATTTAAATTTGATTTTTTGCTCAATAAAAATTGTGCGAAGGTTTGAAATAAGTTGTTGATCCTTCTCTTATGGTTCTTGTGCAGGTATTTGACCATCACGATGCTGGAGTTGTGAGAAAGAGAACATGAGGAGGAGGATGGCATTTTCGGGAATGACCCGGATACCGTCGCTTCCCTCCAAGACTGTGGGCTCTTGAAATTCTTCAGGATTCCGGGCATGAGGGCCCAACTCAGATTGTTGGAGTACTTGGCTCATATGTGGGACGTGGACCAACAATTGTTTCACATGGGAGTCCACACATTGACCCTAGATATCGAGGATATCTATTCTCTGATAGGGTTATCATGGCATGGGTACCATGCTAGCTTGACTGGTAGTCGAGGTGCCAGACTCCCTATGAGTGAGTATTGTCACCAGTATTGTGTTGTTGAGGTAGAAAGAAGCAAGGGAAAGGTTGCTATTTGGGGGGTCCAAGACTTTACCCTGCAAACCATTTTGTTCACTATAGCACACATGGTTGGAAGCATGGCTCCACACATGGATCTCTAGAGCTACTTCCAATATTCTATAGAGTGCACAGAGCCACGAGTCTTCAACTGGTCGGATGCAGTTCTCTGTAGTATGAAGAGGCAATTGACGAAGTGCAAGAGGGGAAACTTGAAGCAGTTTGGGTACGGATCACTTTTGGTGTCCTTCTTTCTCGAGAGGGTCGCATTGCTGAGATTACATGATGATTATGGTTTACTAGCCCCACAAGATCTGAGGATGCTGAGGTGGTGCAACCTCATGGCCCGACACAAAGCTGGGCCCATCATCAAGTATAATGATTCATTTTTCGACCGGTTGTGGCCATAGATGCTAATGGTTGATGACTACACATACGCGGGTTTGGAATTTCGAGGGGATCCAGATTTGGCCCTTCCTGAGGATGCTCAGTGGGGTGACCTAGGTAAGAAGTACACATTTTGTCCTTTTAAATGTTTTTGTAATTTTTATCATATAAAATGTTTTTATGTTTGTCCAAGAACTAATCAAAAAATCTCTTTTTGATGACACAGATGTGGGTCCATATAGACCTCCAGGAATGTCTCCTATTCAGTGGCGAGGAGAGGCAGCTCCAGTGGCACGATGGGATGTTGAAGACTACGAGGCAGTGGAGCAGAAATTGGAGGGGTTGACCACTGACATCCCAGATATGGATATTGGGGAGATCCCTAGATGTTATCAATGCCATACTATAGGCGTGTCAGAGTCTATTAGTCGACTGCTTCGTAGGGTGGCCCGGGTAGTTGTGTGTTATCGTGAGCGTCACCCATGACACTATTTTGTAGAAGCTATGAGCTTCACATTTTGAGATTTTGGTCCTTGGACATAAACATTTTTTAAAACCTTTTGATCATTATATACATATATACGACTTCTACCAGCTTATCTTGTGTTGTGTGATACATGTGATGTGATTGGTTTATAAATGGCCCAAATGTCTGTCTAATACATAGTTAGCTAATGCACCAATCAATGTATTTAGACATCTAGGAATGTGCTGATACTCAGTATAATCAAAATAATATTCCAAGAGGCGAATTCGTAAATATAAGCGTAATAAAGTAGGACTTCGAATAGCATAGACATTACTTATATGTAGTACTACTAGCTATGAATCAAGTCGTATAACCAAGTGGCGGATACCGAGAAAAATAGCATCAATCAACAATTCGATAATGGCGCTATACTCTGCAATATTGTTGGTCACACAGCCGAGACACACACCTCGTAGAGTGATAAGTTCGTTTGTAGGGGCGTAAATTGCCCAAGTAGCAGAAGCAAGGTTCTAAGTACTACGGCTAGCGCCATCAGCAAAGCTAATGTGGGGTAGTGAAGACTCTGACATTTGGAAAGAAAACACAACGTAGCATAAGCGGTCGAGGGAAGAGACTAGATAATGAAAAAACATACTATAGTAACACACAAGAAGTATGATACAATAAAATACATGTACTCGTGCACATGTGACATTAGGTATAGTAGTTCTTTAAGTACAACCCATTTCTGGGTTCACTCAAAGGGATACCATCGTAGTCCACTAACTCGTAAGTTCCTTTCTCCAAAACTCATCTAATGATATAAGGACCTCGTCACATAGCTTCAAATTTTCCTGCTCCGTGCATATCCCGTTCTTGTTCGTAAAGGAGAACTAGATCGTCTTCGGAGAAAACGTGAGGCTTGACATGTTTGTCATATTGGGCTTTGAAACATTTCTTCTGAGCTTCTATGACTAGGGTGGCATCGCGACAAGTTTCGTCTAATCGCATGAGATACAACAGACATTCTTCTTCGACAGAAGTGTTTGGGAGGAGTTTGACGACTAGTTTTAGGGAGGGTATCTCACATTCAATCGACAGGATGGATTCTAGACTATAGACTAACCAAAATGGTGTAAACCTGGTAGTAGACTTAATGGATGTCTGGTAAGCCCAAAATGCTGAAAAAAACATCGTGTACCAACTTGTTTTGTGAATCCCTATCATTCGCTGAAGCATGGTAATGAGGAGATTGTTAATTTCTTCGGCTTGGCCGTTGGATTGTGGGTAATAGGGTGTTGAGTTTTCATGGCGAAGACCCAACTTTTCAGTGAGTTCGAACATCATGAAGTTTCTAAAGTGGCTACCATGATCAGTGATGATAACCTGAGGAACACCAAAATGAGTTATGATGTGATTGAATATGAATAATGCTGCGGTCTTTCTGGTGTTGTCAAATGTCGGCATCGCCTCGGCCCATTTTGTAAAATAATCTACGACTACAATACTGTATCCATGCCCCCCGATCGAGTGAGGGTGACATGTTGTATAAGATGATTCTAGTACTGGGCCAAGGATGGAGGTATGTTTTTTCCATAGGGTGGGGTCGGTGGGGGTTTCCCTCCAATTGGGGGTTGTGTCCCAATTGGGATTTGTCTTGCAAGGGGGGGTTGAGTTGGGCCTCCTTGGTGAAATTGTCCACCAACAAGAATCTGGTAATTTGGTGTGAACAACGGAATGGTGCCACAAGGATCAGTGCCTTTGATAGAGGATGTAAGAGGTCCTCTGAAAGGGGGCAGAGGAAGTGTCGAAATGAAATCGGGAGGATGGTGCCCAGAAGGAGTGGAACTGCCAGGAGTCCTGGATGATATTTGCGTAGGAGTGGGAATAGAGGCATTCAATGCATGGTATCTGGGTGGAAGTGTCGGGGTGACTCTGGGCACAAGTGATGTGCCAATGGGGGCTTGGCTAGCCATGGTAATTCTGGTGTGAGGACTCGTAGTATCTGTGTAATGGACCATTTGTAAAGGGAGAATCAAGATGTGGTCAGCTCGCGGAGCTTCTGTACCAGAAAAATAATAAGTAGTAGTAAAAGGTACTATGTCTAGATCAGATGTTTTGGGTAGTTCAGGTGAGACAGTGATATCAATGCCTGCTCCTGAGCCAAAGAGATCTCGTCTAAAAATGCCAGTAGTCCAAAAAGGATCTTGACCCTCAGGTCCTAAGAAAGGTCCATTTGGTGATCTAGAAGACTGGACAATTAAGTCTCTGGAAGAGTTCACTCGCACAATGTGTCTCTCGGAGTTGGGATGAAGTCGAAAGTCCTCTCAAGAATTGGTAATTCAAAACCATTCTAGAGAGTCATTTATTTCCACTTGTGGAGTGGCAACATATTGGACTTCACTCTGTTGAGGAGAGCCCTCTAGTGAGTTGGTAGGCAAGGGTTGAGAACCTTCCATATTTTCTGGGGGTAAGCCTTGCATTCTATGTGAATGGCGTGGAGGGTCAATTGTGATCGAGCTAGAAACTTACAGGGGAAATTCTATGATCAACTTGGGTAAACAAACATCACGCGCTAGTAAAAATCTAAGAAGCAAAACCAAGAAAACAAGACCTTCTAATTCCGAAGTCACTAGTTGGTGATGAAATACAACGTCGCAACAACGAGACAAGAAGGGGCTCATCTAGGGTGGAAAAGTTATGTTGACGACCTATTTAACGAACTTACACCCTGGTGCAAGCTCCCACACATAATCGTGGGTATACCCTCCAAGGAGCCCGAGTGAGTTTGGCCAACATCGATTCCAGGTACTATGAAGACTTGCCCCTTCACAGTCACCTTGTGTAAGACCCTAAGAAGATAGGCTACTAAGGTTACCACCAACAACAATAAATCTTGGGGGAACAGTCGATAGTCTGATCCACACGCAAGGGCAGGGTATCTAGCCCAAAATTAGCTTGAGAGGCTTCCACTCATCATTGTGGGTATACTTGCAAGTGACCCCCGTAATACGTGCAATCTCTACACTGATATCGACAAAGCAGGGTGAGTAACTCTGTCAATCTCAATGCGACCTCGGGTTTGACCCTTGTGTGAGAAGGGCTTCCCAGGAAAAAATGCTACAAATGGAATTTGACACTCCTTACCACAAGATGCTATTGTGTGTTTTTTTCTTTGGAGAGTGTATCTGACTGCCTATTCCAAAGATCTAGCCTAGCCAATGTTGGTGTAAAAGAGTCCTAGAAAAGAGTTACTAGTTAAATTTTAAAAATTGCACAATATTATTAAAGGTTGTTGTTACTCAAAGGAGATGGAAATGAAATCGATGTTGTGTGAGACTCTGATCGAACAATACATAGATAGGAATGAATGATACAAATGTTTTGTTCGTGAATCCTATTTATAGGAGGGAAAGAGGAGTTTTCTGGAACAACTTGAACTACGATATATGATCTTCTTTGAAATGAAACATCAATCAATCATGAACAATGCCAATCCTCTATTCGTTCTATTTCAACAATTGAATGCCAATATGTTCGAATAAAAAGTTTCTTAAAAAGAAAAAATGTTTTTTAATTTTCACTAGAAATCAAACAATAGTGGTGGAACTAAGAAAAACTAGCAATTGATGAAAAAGAAATATACAACAAAAACCCCAAACCAATCTTTCAATGAAAATAACAAACAGACAAGACTAGTCTCTTCAAATGCATATGGATAACAATTTTCCAAGTAATGAGAAATTGAAAAAGACAATTAATCCCAACTTTTAAACTGATCACTGGCTCCCAACCAAACAAACACTCGGATTTCAAAACCAGAGATTATATCCTTGTTAAGAAAAGGTCAAGAGATAAAAGTTGAGAAAAAATGAACATAAAGAGCTTTCGATTTCTGAATATTAATCATTCACGAAATTCAAAGTCAAGAAACAATTAATCACTGGCCAGAGAATTTTTTTTTAGACACACATACAAATCTAGGCATCCGAGGATACAAAAAACCTTAATCCAAAACAATTGCAAATGGGTTCGCAGGCTAACAGTGGTGTACAGTGCGAGAATCAAGGATTCTCGTAGTCTGAACACAAGAAGAGTGCGAGAAGTTCACACTGGACTGAATAACAGGGTGCGAACTCTAGTGGTTCTTGTAGGCTATGGAAGGGTGCAGTGCGAGAAGGCCTGAAGCTAAGAAAAATTTGGAAAAAAGACAAAAAAAATTAAGGAACTTCTGGACCCAGAGAGTCTATCAGGGTCTCTTCAAGACTCAAAGATTGATGGAAATGAAAAATAGTAAGTTAAGAGAAAATGGCCGAGGAAAAACCACCCAAAACCACAAAAAATGGGTTGCATCCCCAACGGAGTCACCAATTTTGTTATCAGACAAATCAGTAGGTGCGAACACTAACAGATCTCCCTAGATCCACTTGGATCTAGAACAAAATAGGACAGGACACGACTTTTTCCCTAAGTTTTAATCATTGAATCTACTAATAGGAAGAATAAGTTACATACCTTTATATCGATTCCTTAGGTCTCTGTTTGTAACGCTCCCTCGACCGTCATCCCCACTAGCCGGGCAGACGCTACTGTGTGGAATAACAATCTCATACTTATTTAATAACATGCATTTTAATCAAATTAAAACACATTCAAACTCAGAGTAGGCACAATAATTACTGCTAACATAAATATTCCCTGGCATTAACAATACTTCATCTGCACAACAAAATACACGATAATATATAAACATCACAGGCATGCAACACATAACATTTAACATAAGATGATACTTATCTTTGAAACTGTGGTAATTCCACCAACCACATGCAGGTCTTCCAGAAACCTCCCAGCCTTAGACCATGCTGCTCATCAAGCTTAGCAGAGGGTCACCCCTGAGCTGGGACTAAGATCCTCCCCAAGGCAAGGAATCCTAGGCTAGGCTGAGGTTACAGGGAAAACTGCACATAATGACTGGAAGGATTCTTCCCAGGATGCCTTCTTATTCCCACTACTCATGGACTCTTATTCCCCACATGCCTATTCCACCCAGGAGTATACACCTTCACAAGCACAGTCCATCGGTGCTACACCTCCCTCTTTGGGTCTCGGTAATAGGCCGAATCAGGAAGTCTCAGAGCTCGAAGCTAGTGATGGACACTTTCTGAAAGAAACCACTTCCCAACAAACTCAGAGTTTCTAACAGGACTGACAACCTGCCTCTTCCAACAAAAATCACCTCCATCACCTGGAGAGAGGTTACACATAGGCTTAGCACAGACTTACACTAGCCAGTAAGACACGCGTAGTCCAGCATTGCGTGGCCACAACAACCAACTTGGAAAACAGACACGGGCTTCCCAAACAGGCTCCGCAATCATGGGATAGACTCATGGTTTTGGTTTTGGGATTTCACCAAGTGTATAGAGATCCCACGCACAGGCTCAAACTATTGAGATAGAGGATGTATCGACTATCTTAGAAATCAACACAGGATTTTTTTAGCTTTCAGGGATGCACCAGGGTATTCTTGCAGAGGTCAGACCGTTCACGTTTCGATGGTCGGGTAGAATGGAGGATAAACCCCCATCATGGCTCAACTCAACATTTTTATCTGCATGTGCTTGGGTTGACACTTGTCACCCATGGAACTACATGTGTTCCATCAGCATCCGTTCCTCCCCATTTGGAGGTCACTTGTCATTCCAAAAGAACTTAGGATAAAACATATATTTCACATTGTCTTTTTGGAATAATATTAAAATATTATTCTCAAGTACTTAAGCCCCTAGGCTCAACACTTATCCTCTCTTCCCACCTTCCAGCCCCTAATCCCTTGCCCACTCTTTAGAATCTTAGTCCCCCATCACTCATTCATCGTGGTCAGTCTGCACGCGACGATGTTTATATTTTTATTAATAATGTGCATAGATACATGTACAAAATCAGGCTCTTGGCCTTCAACACTTAGGCTCTCTAGCCTAATAATCACATAATCCCACCATCTTATATAAACTTGGCTCACCAGCCTATAAAACATAATTACAATTCATTTCATAAACATGATTTACAACCAGCTCGGCCTTGGGGACATTACAATCCCCTTCCCTTATTTTTTCACTATCCTCAGTGCAACTTTACACAACATATGCAAGCTTTTCAAAAGTTTTCAAAAATATGTGGGTACTCTGCCTGCATAACATCTTCATGCTCCCATGTCATGTCCTTAGGACCGTACCAGGTCCACTGGACCTTTACATGCTCTATGGCTCGATTCCGGAGCTATTTGTTTTTCCAGTCCAATATGCACACAGGATGCACTTGCAGGACACCTTCTGGTTCCACCTGGATCACATTCCAATCGATAACATGATTAGCATCAGGTATATATTTCTTAAGAAATGAAACATGAAACACATTA
>SNQJ01S0030977.1:3239-33362 GCA_010110895.2 Picea sitchensis | reverse complement strand
GAAGCAGTATGGTTACAAATATTGTGTTCAGGTATTGGGTTGGTACAAGAAGCTGTAAGGATAGAGTGTGACAGTCAGAGTGCAATTTTATTGGCGAAGAACCTTGCTTATCATTCAAAGACAAAGCAAATTGATGTTCAATATCATTTTGTAAGAGACATGATTGAAGAAAAGAGTTAGGATTTACACCAAGTGTACAAAGATCCCACAGACAGGCTCAAATTGTTCAGATAGAGGATGTACTAGCTATCTCAGAAATCAACACAGGATTTTTCTGGCTTTTAGGGATGCACTAGGGTATTCTTGCAGAGGTCATACCATTCATGTTTCGATGGTTGGGTAGAATGGAGGAGGAACCCCCATCACGACTCAACTCATCAGTTTTATCTACATGTTCTTGGGTTGACACTTGTCACCCATGAAATTGCATGCGTTCCTCCCCATTTGGAAGTCACTTGTCATTCCAAAAGAACTTAGGATAAAACATATATTTCACATGGTCTTTTTGGAATAATATTCAAATATTATTCCCAAGGACTTAAGCCCCTAGGCTCAACACTTATCCCCTCTTCCCACCTTCCAGCCCCTAATCTCTTGCCCACTCTTTGGAAGCTTAGTCCCCCATCACTCATTCATCGTGGTCGGTCTGCACACAGCGGTGTTTATATTTTTATTAATAATGTGCATAGATAGATGTACAAAATCAGGCTCTTGGCCTTCAACACTTAGGATCTCTAGCATAATAATCAAATAATCCCACTAGCTTATATAAACTTGGCTCACCAGCCTATAAAACATAATTACAATTCATTTCATAAGCATGATTTACAACTGACTCGACCTTGGGGAAATTACACTGTTGTTCCCTCTTCGCTCCGTTGCTCTCGTGAAGTCAAGTCTAAGACGACACAAACCAACCAAAGTGAAGATAGCAAAGTATATTCAATGTCAACTTATGCATATGATCAAGGAATTACACAATAAAGTAAGAGTGACTTTATGGGAAAGCGACATGCCGTTGTATCATATTAATTGAAAGTAGAAGATACAACCTAATCGCCTTGATGTTGCAAGCTTCCTTTTAGTGACCCTTGGTTCCAACACACACAATTTCTCTGTACTTGCATGAAGAAGATCCAATTTCTCTTGATAGACCAAATAGAGCCTTCAATCTTCTGTCCAAATAGGGTTCTTCACACAATTCTTTAACCAATTATTCATTGAATCTTGCTTAACCTTTTCCATGAGAAAACTTTCAATATATAGGAGGAGAGATGGTTACATGGATGAGGATGATCCCATCAAATATGAGAAGTTAGTAGAATGACAACCATGTGAATGCCAACTCATTTTCTAGAAGATTCCCTTCTAGAACCCTCAAGACCTCAAAACAGGTTCGCACCCTGTGTATGGAGCAGACTACGAGAAGTTCACACCCTAAGTGTGGGTGGCCTGCGAGAATGAAGGATTCTTGCACCCTAGACCATAGGCATCCCGTGAACTCATCTTAAAAATATGTTTTTGGAAGAAGACAAGAGCCACTTTTCTCAAGCAAAAAGTCCTTGTTGGGAGCCTGAATACATCACTATTGAGACATCACCCAAGTGACCAAAATCATGTGTAACAGCGAGAGAAACCCATTTCCTTCTTTAGTAAGGCATTAAGAGATGCATAGATTAGGTATGAGATCATGGAGAAGCAGGCCTATGCCTTGGTGAAAGCTCTCAAAGCCTTCAGAGTCTATGTCTTGCTCTCAAGAGTGACCACATATGTTCCTTCGGCCTCTGTGAAAGACATTCTTATACAGCCTGACATAGATGGGAGAAGAGGTAAATGGATTGCCAAGATCCTTGAGTTTGACCTGGAGATAAAGCCCATGAAGTTGGTTAAAGGGCAGGGTTTAGCCAAGCTACTGGCTGAATCCAATTGCAATGCCTTGGGGGTTAGCTTCATCAATGCTTTCTCAGGAAATCAGCAAGCTGATTCATCCAACAAAATCTCTCAGGGTGGCTTATCACTAGAAGAATGCACCTGGTACAGAAACATTTTATACTTTTTGCAATATTTAAAGCCTCCTGATGGAATGGGAAAAAGAAAGGCAAGAGATTTAAAGCTCAAGGCGGTCAGATATTTCCTTATTGACCAAGCCTTATACTAGAGAGACCCTCTAGGGGTGTTTCTGAGGTGTCTGAACCCACAGGAAGCCCAAAAAGTTATGTTTGATTTCCATAGCATACTTTGTGGAGGGAATCATTTCTGGAAGACCACAACTCAGAAAATTCTCAAGTTTGGGTACTACTGGCCCACCTTATTCACTGATGTCTGCAGAGAAGTTAGAGCTTGCATCAAATGCCAAAGGTTCTTAGGAAAGAAACAACTCAAATCTCTGCCACTAAAGCCTGTAGTAGCTTAAGAACCCTTTCAACAATGGGGGTTGGACTTCATTGGAGAGATTCATCCTCCTTCAAGTGGCCAACACTAATGGATCTTGACTGCAATAGACTATTTCACCAAATGGGCATTTCCTAAAGAAATGTTTTGTTTGAGCCTTAGACGACTCTTCTGTTTTTGTAAATGTTGTTGTTCTGTTTATTTTTGGCTTAATAGATGACTCCATCGCCCAACATAAGGAAACTATAACTACAGAAGGAGTTCTTAGAGCATCGCAGGGATGACTCTATCCCCCATGGAGCCTAATGTTAGTGCCAATTCTTACAAGGGGGTGTTTCTCTCTGATTTCGGGCCCTTGGTGTAAATGCGTAGAAATGGGGTTTAAAACCCATCAAATGCATTTTATTCAAAGGCCATAGTCATGAGAACCAAGTGCAACACACAAAAGAAGTCCATTTCGGGCTTAAAATCAAGTGAGCGGGAATTTTTATTTCAACGTCGAGGATCCATAGATGGAGCAGATCGATGGTCATCGGGCAAGCTTGAGTTGCGGAGTTGCACGAGGTTTAGCGCATGGGCTCATCTCTTATGGAAAAAGTCATGAAATGATGAGCCATCTCGGCATTTCAGCTACTGATATTTCAAAATACAAGGGGTCGCTTCTACACTGCATTTTGAAACCCCAAAACGCGAAATGCAAAAGCCCCCCAGGAGCCGTTTCAACGTTCCGACTACTGGGACTTTCAAAGACAAGGGATCACTCCTCCACTTCATCGAGAATCACCGAAACCCAAAACATGAAATGTAAACGCCCCCCAGGAGCCGTTTTTGCATTCCGGCTACCAGGACATTGAAAGACAAGGGGTCGCTCCTCCACTGCATCAGGAATCACCGAAACCCAAAACGCAAAATGTAAAAGCCCCCCAGGAGATAATTGCATGGCCTTGTGGTTATGTTGAGAGTGAAACCTGAAGAAATGAAGGTTGGCCTCCAAGCTTGGGAAAAATGACACATGGTCACTCTCTATGTATTTAGTCTTGGCCACCCTCCATGGAAGAAGGCATGGGAAGGGTCATAAGCAGTCAGTTCATGGTACTCCAATGGATAGTTTTCCTGCAGAAACCATGTTGTCTGAAGCAGTTTTAGAAAAGAAGCTGCATGTACAGTCTGAAGGAAGATCATGCGCATGTAAAGCCTTAAATGAGGTAGCTCAACTACCCTCCTAGGGCCAAGGAGGTGAATTGCTCTGAGTATATATACTCAGTTTTTATATTTTTGTAAGGATGGATGGTAGAGCTAAGATCCCAGTTGTAAATATTTAACGAAGCCTCTGGTTCTCTGGTTATAAATTGATAGTTGAGACTTCTTGTTTAATGGAAGCCAACATCTTACTCCCCTTTTTCCTCTGAATCTTAAGAACCTGGGCATGGATGATCCAGTCGGGTGTTGTAATGACTATATAATGCATGTTTGATTATATTAGTTTCACAACATCTTAATTTTCTTGAAGTTTCTCATATCTGAGAGGATCTCATATTTGTGACTTTTCCCCTGTTTAAAGGCCGCTGGAATTTCGGATGTCCAGAGGAGACTTTATTTCCTTTGTTTTTCCCTCCACTTACTCACTACTATGAAAAATTACTGGCTTAAATTAGATCAAGACCTCACCTGTCTTAGCTATTCCAACTCAGTCTTCTTAGTTATAATGATACTGTTATGAGTTTACTTCCATTCATCACACTTTATCAAGAAATCGTGACATTTGAACTGATGGGCCTCAGGCTTACTCCTGCTGCAATCCAGGAGTGACTTCTGACGCCAACACTCACCACTTTTTTGGGTTTAGAGTTTATGTAAAGGGTATGGGATGTCGTCCCATGGGTTTACCCATGTTTAGGCCCCATTTTTAATGTATAAATAGATAGCTATGTGATGTAAGAAGAGGAGATAGAGACATTATATCGAGTATATCTAAGGGTGCTAAGTGCTAAAGTTTGTGATTGTAAAGGCTTTGTGCATATTGTGTGTTGAGAACTTGCAGAGCTAATTGCAAGTGATTGTAAGAAGGCTCTGTGTGGTACCAAACTTGGGGAAGGAGGATCTCGCGAGTTGCACACAGATCTCATGTCCTATGCAAAGTGGGTCTTGTGGCTCTATGCATTGAACAAATATAATAAAGAGAAGAAGAGTTGATGGATGTAGCCCCATGTTGGGGGTGAACCACATATATCTTGTGCTATGGTTCTTTGTGCTAGGATGTTCATGTGCTGATGTGATTTATGCTTAGTGTTGTAATATTTTTGTATGTTAGGTGCATCTGATAGAGCATATTAGTGCTTAGTAATGTGAATGAATGCTATATCTTCTCTATTTCTATTTGCTAATTGCTTGAATGTGTTAGATCTGGTTGAATACTGTGTTGTTATGTAATTAGGGTTTTAACTGCGATGCGAATAAAGGGTTAAATGCTAATGGATGTTAACTACTAAGTGCTCTATTAAGTATTGTAATCACAAATTTGGGTCCCATCTAGGTTACAAAATCTTGAGTCCTGCAACCACCCTTGCCTCTACCTCGGGTGAGACTTCATCTTCTTTGCAGGTGTTGTCGAAAGGGACGGTAGTTAGGGTTTTGTTGGTGCATTGTTGTAGTGTTGAACCCTTGGTCTACCCCTGTGCCAAAAAATGGTTCCGTTGCTAGGACCTGAAACTGCGATTGCTAGGAACTAAAGAAAAGAGAAAGCTCTGAGTGTAGATCTGTTTCTATAGTGCACAATATTCTACTTGACTTGTGAATCTCTTTTCTAAGAAGGGAATCAGATATGAAGAAAAGAGGTAAGAGCTTAAATCTTTGTGCTCTAATAAAGGTAAGATAAGTAGAAATTTTTTCTTCAAAAGAATGGATCTAGGTATGTTTAATATATTTGATCCTAGTCTGAAAACTAGGGCACAACTCGAAGAAACAAGATATGATATGAATAGATTTGATAGAAATAGTGAAAGAAATGTTATTCCTATGCATAGAAATAATTTTTGGACTAACAAGTGGATGCAGGATCCTAGAAATAATTTTTTGCAGGCCCACCACTATGATCCCAGTGCACAGTACAGGAAAGGTTGGGGATCATTTAAGAGAAAGAGAGAATTGCATCTTTCTTATAGTTGTATAAGACCAGGACATCTTTCTAAGGAATGCCCTGGTAAAGGTCTTATTTGCCTCTATTGTAAAGCTACTGGACATGAAGTTTTGGATTTCCCTAGAATGATTTCTAAATTCAAAAAGATGAACATGAGACAAGACAACCATGAGGAAGGTCAAGAGACTAAGAATATGCTAAAGAACTAGAAAGAATCAGAGGCTATATTATTATAGATGAAAGAAACACTGAATGATCACAAAGACATCAATTTATTAGAGACTTTAAAGGAGAAAGAGTGCATAAAAAAAAGAATAGGAGACTTCAACATAGATTTTGTTCTGGATGAGGAAACACAGGTGAATATCATGACAGAAAGAACATGGGAAATTTTGGGAAAGCCTACTATGGTTCCTTAATTGGGAGGAATATGATTGTTTAAAGGAAAATTGATAACCCTATGTGGAAGACTTACTTAGATACCTATGATGGCTCATGGAGCATTGACGGAAGAATAATTTGAGGTCATTAAGTTTGTTGAGAACAACGCCCCATTTGCTCTTTTGCTAGGAAAAACATGGATTGAGAAATATCAGATATGCAGGAAACAAGAAGATGAAGCTCTAGAACAGAAAAAGAAAGAATTAAGAGATTTCCTGGCTAAGAAAATAACACTTACTAGAAGAACATGAGGACACGTAGAAGTAACTGAGGGCTAGAGACCTAGCTGTTGAAGTTGAAAGAATGCAAGAAGGCTTAAAGAACTTATCCATGCAAGAGAGTAGAGAATATACTCTAGAAACAGTAAGAGAAGAAGTATTAGCCTTGAAACTTGTGAAAGATCCTCAACAATGTGAAGTTACTATACCAAGAGAAGTTAATAACAATAATGGAAAGAGGAATCCAAAGATGTAGCTCATAGGAAAGAAAGAAAGAAAGCTCAGTAAGAAGAAAGCAAAGCTAGAAAAATTGTAGGAGGTTCCAGAGAGGACTTCATAGAAGGAAGGATTTCATAACTCGAACCTCGCCGGAATAGCATAACAACACTGATTGGCACTTCGCCACGGTGAAACAATATGACCGTTGGAGGCATATTGACTATTATAACGATGCTCCAGAATGGCTAGAAATGCGGTTATTGACTAGAACGTTTGCCATTGGACCATTGAACCACATCATAACAGATGGAATTGCATTGATTGAAGCATTCCTACCTATTGGAAGAACTCATTACGATGTTATCTATTTAACCCATCGAATGTATTACCATTGACACTTTTTCCAATTGTGATTATTTGAGCCCATAGAGAGATGACTATTATCACACTGTGCTTATTGAGATCTCACCATCCGTTATTCTACCTTAATTATTTGTGGACTGACTCGAGATATCATATCTTGAGCATGTATGTCGGGTGACTTTAGTGCAGTAGAGAAATCTGTCGAAGCGATTCTCATAGACCTCATGGCCGAGAAGGTCATTTATGCAGGAGCACAAGCTTCATCGACAAGAGGAAACTACCAGGAGCACAGTTGAAAGAATCAAGGCATTGGCCTTGGAATGCAAGAAACTCAACAGTCGAAGTGCACAGACCTATGAGTGCCTTGCAGAGGACCCTAAACTAAGGACATTGGAATCACAGCTCTAGGAGGAAAAGAAATAGGAAGAAACAATGCAAGCATAGTTGAAGCTACTATCACTGGCCGAGAGGATGAAAAGGTCACAGGAACAAGGCACCATTTAACAACAACTCCATGCCATCCAAAGTAAAGTCATGGAAGTGAACCAAAGGCTCCAGCTAGTATAGGATGAAGCTTGCACACTTTTTGAGAAGATTGAAGGACAAGGTGCACATATAGAACAAGTAGTCACCATGGTAGAACAGTTCTTGGAAAGAACGGTGATAGAGAAACTTATTCAAGAGTTATCCGAGCAGGAGGCTCTGGAGAAGAAGCAGGTCGCATTCACTCGAGCCAAGCTCGAGGCCTTTGAGGTACATTTACCCAAATCAGAGTGACTCAAGACGAGTCACAGGTGAGTGTTGGGGGCCTATTGTCCCTTGCCAAGTTTTGTGGAAACATTGGTCATGTTTGACAAATTTTGGGGACTTTGATAGGCTGGTCAAAGATGGAGCACCAGGCGAAGAAAAGATTGTGGGATCTTGCTACCTTTTGGGTTTACGGTTTATGTAAAGGGTATGGGATGTTGTACCATGGGTTTACCCATGTTTAGGCTCCATTTGTAATGTATAAATAGATAGCTAGGCGATGTAAGAAGAGGAGATAGAGACACTAGATCAAGTAGAATTAAGGGTGTTAAGTGCTAAAGTTTGTGATTGTAAAGGATTTGTGCATATTCTGTGTTGAGAACTTGCAGAGCTATGTGAAAGTGATTGTAAGAAGGCTTTGTGTAGTACCAAACTTAAGGAAGGAGGATCTAGCGAGCTACGTGCAGATCTCCTGTCCTATGAGAAGTGGGTCTTGTGGCTTTGTGCATTGAACGAAGATAATAAAGAGAAGAAGAGTTGGTGGACGTAGCCCCATGCTAGGGGTGAACCATGTATATCCTGTGCTATGGTGCTTTGTGCTATGTTGTTCATGTGTTGATGTGATTTATGCTTAGTGTTGTCATCTTTATGTATGTTATATGCATTTGATATAGTAGCTTAGTGCTTAGTAATGTGAATGAATGCTAGATTTTCTCTATTTCTATGTGGTAAATTCTTGAAAGTGTTAGATCCAGTTGAATACTGCAATGTTATGTAATTAGGGTTTTACCTGCGATGTGAATAAAGGGTTAAATGCTAATGAATGTTAACTGCTAAGTGCTCTGTTAAATATTGTAATCACAAATCTGGGTCCCAGCTAGGTTGTAGACACTTGAGTCTTGCAACCACCCCTGCCTCTACCTCAGGTGAGACTTCATCTACTTCACAGGTGTTGCCTAAAGGGCTGGTAGTTATGGTTTTATTGGTGCATTATTGTATCCTTGAACCCTGGGTCTACCCCTGTGCCAACATCACTTTAATTAATTAATTAACATTTTTACCTTTGAAAAGTGCCTTATCTCTCCTAGTGACTTGCTTGGCCACTAAACGTCGATTCTCATCATCCTACCCTATAGTCATGTTCCTCCTGATTCCAATGAGCTATTACACTGAGAGGTTCCTCCAAGTATTGTTCCCAAAATGACCTCTTCAGTGAATTTAATTAACTTATAGCTCAAAATACTCAAAATCATGGAAATCATCGGAATGCAACGAAACCAAAGCCAACCTGTGCGGAATGGATCATAATGATGAAATGGGATGAGTAATGAAAGATGGACCCCAAAATACCTTCAATAATATATGTACTCGCTATAACCTCCATCTGGCTACTCTGGTCAGCATAACCCTCTGTAATGTAATGATGTCCCAAAGTGGGGACATTACAGTCCTCCCTACTAGAAAATTTCATTTCCTCAAGAAATAACCAAATCCTCTCAAGTATAATACCAGGATCCCATGTTCACTTGTGGGACACACAATAGACCCCATCAAAAGATGAACTATCACGCACTCTTCCCCCTGGGTCCCATATCAAGGCATGAACTGCAATGCCCTGGGAAGCATAATCCTGAAATGTATCAACATCGTGAGACTCCTGCTCATGACACATGGCCTCATCCAAGACTAAGTACATCCTCCAATATACTAACAAGATCAACACAACCTCCATCAACTTCCCATACTGATGTCAGAATGAGGTACTACTAGACCTCCACGAGACACCCTCTAGTGATGTGCTCTCCTCTATACTGAATCTCAATGGAAAGTCAAAACAAATTTCCCCTGCAAAGGTCCACTCGCCCTTGTCATTTAGTGAAATGCTCAATCTTACAATCCATGGGTCCCATGCTAGCCTCTATCGAATATCATCATGCTGACATTGCACTATGCTAACCATGCTTGACTGCTCCCTGTATCTATACCGAATCCTCCACTCTTGGATCCTCAAGCTAAATTACCTGTAGCACTTGGACCTGCTATCGAGAGGTTGAATCTGTAAGAACATTTCTGTAGAAGTAGTACCTATAGGCCCACTCCAAATCTACCCAAGGTGGATTGTGTGGCTCTTTGGTGCAACCTAGGTCAACATGACGTAAAACATCATGCTAACAAAATGAACTCCTAGATCCCATGGAACACTTGGAAGTTTATCTCTTCTAGTCTCCGCTAGTTGCTCCTGTGTCGGGATGTGTTAGAAAAACAGGACCGTGGAGCAATAAAATAAAACAAATGCGGAAACAAAACACAAAAGATGCACAATACAATAGAGACATAGATTTACATGGTTCACCTAGTGTGGGCTACGTCCACCAAAGAAATTGCCAGGTCCTTCCTTTATTATTATCCATCATATGAAGGGATACAACCTACAACAAACCTGCTATAACTTCCTCTTCTTTGTCTCAAAGTATCCTATCTCAGAATACAATATTCTCCACCCACCATAGCCACAATACATTTCCCTCATAAAAGAGGGTTTCCTTCTAGGGTAAAAAACCCTAACATAATCTATACCGTTAGATCTGTGACCTTATAATGAATGGTCCATATTTACAATGAAATTAGAATATACATTTACAAGGAAATTTTTCCTTCAGGGGCTTCACCCCCGAACCCTTGTTGGGGGCCCGCTTGCCCCCAAACCCTCCAGACGGGGGGATAGCCCCCCTGGACCCCACAGAGGGGGTACCCCCCTTCTACACTCCCCCGCCCTTGTTAGCCCGCCGTCTCTAAACCCTCCTGTACTCGGGATAGCCCTCGATCTAATGTAGGGGTACTCCTCTTCTACCCCCAAGCATGACCTTATAATGAACGGTCCAGATTTACAATGAAATTACAATATACTTTTATAAGGCAATTTTTGCTTCGGGGGCCCGCTTGCCCCCAGACCCCACAGAGGGGGTACCCCCTTTATGCACTCCCCCGCGTGGAAGAGTGTACATACTTTTGGGGTCTAAATACTTCATGGGGTATAAACACAGATGAAAGTAAAAGACCAATGAATTCAGAAGATAATCAGGCTCCACAACCAACAGGCTGATCATTGTCGAAAGCCCTCCGTGCTCGTCTGTTGTCACCTGACCTATGATGCTCACCATCACGTACCAAGTCTCAACTTTCTACCTAACATAGTCCACCTCTGACATGCTATATGTCATAAAAGTACTTCTGTCAGGTGGTCTTGGCCTACTCACTCTCCATGCCCTTTGCCTTTGCCACTATCTATCTCTCCTCATACTGTTGTCAATGATAAATGTGTTAGGAAAGGCTAACAAAAACATTTGTAGTTGACTGTAGACTTGTAAAACATCACATGATTTGGTCAATACCATGGATTCAACCAAAATATCATCCACTGGTAGCCATGGTACATACTCTCCCGTGATCATCACTAACTCCCAATCATCTAGTAACTCCTCCAACTTCGGGTCCACCAACCTATACCTCTCATATCCCATGCAACTCTTGATACAATGACAATTATCTCCCCTAACTATGTGATGCTGCAAAGGAGTGGCATATGCATGCTCCCCTAAGTGTGTCTCCTCCCTACAAGGAAATGCACTCCTCTTAATATTTCACCACTGAATCGTCCTCTAGGGTTTGGTAAGTCAATACCCTCAAAACCACCAAGGTATGGTCTCTCTAGCTAGAAGCCAGATATCAAAATGATAAACATACATGAATGAATCTGAGAGTAGAGGCCCTTGCCTCTCCTTTATACTTCATTCTCACCTTGTCTCTCCAAAGTGATTTTTCTTTTTAATTATTAATTAATTAATTAAATCACTTTAATTAATTAATTAAATCACTTTAACTAATTAATTAAATCACTTTAATTAATTAATTAAATCACTTTAATTAATTAATTAAATCACTTTAATTAATTAATTAATCTTTTTACCTCTGAAAAGCACCTTATCTTCCCTAGTGGCTTCCCTGGCCACTGAAAGTCACTTCTCATCATCCTATCCTGTAGTCATGTTCCTCCCAATTCCAATGAGCTATTACACTGAGAGGTTCCTCCAAATACTGTGCCCAAAATGACCTCTTTAGTGAATCTAATTAACTTATAGCTCAAAATACTCAAAATCATGGAAATCTTTGAAATGAAACAAAACCAAAGCCAACCTATGAGGAATCGATCATAATGATGAAATGGGATGATCGATGAAATCCCAAACCCAAAATACCTCTCAATAATATCTGTACTCTCTATAACCTCCATCTAGCTACTCTAGTCATCATAACCCTCTGTAATGTAATGATGTTGCAAAGTGGGGACATTACATTCCTCCCTGCTAGAAAATTGCTTTCCCTCAAGCAATAACCAAATCTCCTCAAGTATAATACCGGGATCCCATGTCCACCTATGGGACACATAGTAGACCCCATCCAAAGATGAACTATCACACACTCTGCCCCCTGGGTCCCATATCAAGGCATGAACTGCAATCCCCTGGGAAGCATAATCTTGAAATGTATCAACACTATGAGACTCCTACTCATGACTCATGGCCTCATTCCTGACTGAGTCCATCCTCCAATATACTACCAAGATCAACATGACCTCCATCAACTACCCATGTCGATGCCAGAATGAGGTACTACCAAACCTTGGTGAGACACCCTCAAGTGATGTGCTCTCCTCAATACTGAAGCTCAATGGAAAGTCATAACAACTTTCCCCTACAAAGGACCACTCACCCATGTTAGTTAGTGAAATGTGTAATCCTGCAATCCTTACATCCCATGCTAGCCTTTATCAAATATCATCATGCTGAATCTACAGTATGTTGACCATTCCTGGCTGTTCTCTATATCTATACTGGATCCTCCACTCCTAGATCCTCAAGATGAAGTACCTATAGCACTTGGACCTGCTGTCCAGAAGATGCATCTATAAGAACATCTATGTGGAAGTAGTACCTACAGGCCCACTCCAAATCAACCCAAGGTGGAGTGTGTGGCTCTCTGGTGCAACTTGGGTCAACATGACGTAAAACATCCTGCTAAGAAAATGAACCCCCATATCACATGGAAAACTTGGAAGTTTATCACTTCCAGTCTCTGCTAGCTTCTCCTGTGTTGGGTTGATCACTGTCAGAAGCCCTTGGTGCTCATATGCTATCACATGGCCTATGATGCTCACCATCACGTACCAAGTCTCAATTTTCTACCTAACATGGTCCGCCTCTAACCTACTGTATGACGTAAAAGTACTCATGTCAGCTGGTCTCCTCCTACTCACTCTCCATGCCCTTTTCCACTGTCTATCTCTCCTCATACTGTTTTCAATGATAAATGTGTCGAGAAAGGCTAAAAGAAACCTTTGTAGCTAACTGTAGACTTGTAAAACATCACATGCTTTGGTCAATCCCATGGATTCAACCAAAATATCATCCACTGGTAGCCATGGTACATACTCTCTTGTGATCATCATTGACTCCCAATCATCTAGTAACTCCTCCAATTGTTGGTCCACCAACATATACCTCTCATCTCCCATGCAACTGATGATACGGTGAAGGTGATCTCCCCTAACTATGTGATGCTGCAAAGGAGTGGCATATGCATGCTCCCCTAAGTGTGTCTCCTCCCTGCAAGGCAATGCACCTCTATGGGTCCCACCATACATCTTGACATGTCTCTATGAGCTATCACTCACCACTATATGCTCCAACATACTCATGTTGTCTCCCATATACTCATGTCGCATCATAGATCCTGGGCATAATACTAGATCAACCTTTGTCTAAATGCCACCCACTCTTGGAACAAAAATGGAAGGGTCCTCCATCAACTGGTGCTCCTCTACTAGACCACCAACATTTTCTAGCCATGTGACTGAAGGACATATCTGACTATCCACTAGGATAGATGATGTGGATCTTTGATGGATCTCCTCAAGAATCTCCTCTGATCTGGACTTTGATTCTTGAAGGGTTGTATGTGTGCCTCTCAATAATCCTCAAGTTCTCTCCAACTTCTGAGTGAGTCGGTCCACCTCCAAATCCTGCTCCCTCAAGTCCCTCTGATGCACTTTGCTAATCCCCAGTAGGTAGTCCCTGTCTGTCAACAACTGCTAGTAGTCAATCCTCATCATAGACACTCTCTCCCTGAGAGTATGAAAATAAACCATGGTAAATCCCTCATTTTCACTACCTTATGCCACTGATGCCCTCCAAGAGTAATCGACTACCAATGCATGTGTATCATCACAAAGCCTAGTGGCTACCATGATCATATCCTCACTAAGTCTTAGCTATCCTGCTAAGTGGTGTGACTCCTAATCACATTCATGCTGAGGTGCCACCTTATGTCTCTCACTACTAGTTCCATCAATGGTATCCCCAACAACACTCTCTACAGAAGATAAAGTGTTGAACTACCCACTATCTACTGTTCCACTAGATCTACCCATATGTGACTGCACATCATCCTCAAATGTTATCTCCCTCTGAATCATACTGTATCTGGTGTGAGAAGCTATATCCTTTTGTGAACTCACCCTACTACTATCATCTGTGCCTAGATCCCATATAGATGTGTCCAGACACGTGCTATGGTCATCCTGACTGATAAAGAGTGCATCCTCATCCATGCAGGCTAATCCTAGAAGCAAGTGCCTCATCACCCTATCAGTCTCCACAATTTTCTCAACTAATGGAGTCTCTAAGAGCTGCGACTCAATATCCTCATGCTGATCTGTATTTGTAAGGTCAACTGTCTACATGTCCTATATCTCCTCCTAGATCTGTGGATCTACATGTCCATGGTGTGCATCCCTCACGTATGGCTCCTCTATGCTACTGCTATCCTCATATGATGTGGCTTTCATAGGTTTATGGAAATATGACAGATGTGTCACAACCACCATAGGAAGCTGGTTATCTATAGGTGCTAACACATGTGAGTCCTCACTAGTGTCACCACTCTACTGAAGTGTAAGGTCATCAACAATATGTGATATGACTGTTGAAGCATAAGTGCTATTGTCCTTTCCATACCACTACTCTTCCAAAGTGCAAGGGTCACTATCATCCTCAAGCGTGCAAGAAACACTAGCCTCTATGCCAGAGTCACTATCACTAGCCTCTGTGCAAGAGTCACTGTCATCATCAGACTGTTCCAGATAAGAATCTATCGATCCATTCTCACATGCCTCATCATCACTGTCATAGCGTACCTCAATAATATGCTTCTGACCCTTACTCCTACACCTATAATCTGGTTCCCAAGGAACCTTGCAAATGTAGCAAAGCTGTGTGCTCCCAATGGGTGTGGGGATGCTCTGTTCTTCCTTCCATCCATTAGCTATTCCCTTTTGCAATTTTCTAATCTGTTCACTATTCTGTTTTATGCTGGCCATCAAATCCGCTAATTCTATTTCCCATCTAGCTTTTATGGCTCTCTTTTCCTCTACTACACCAATTCAATGTGCAACCTTATCTTTGCTCCAACTAGGATTTTTATAGGATACAAAATCATGGAATGTTATTAGACCTCTTAGATTCTCATTGAGGGTTTGATATTCCCTCTCACAATAAAAAATCCTTTCTGTAAAATCTCACACCTCCATATCTCCTTATGGAAGACCCTCAAGCCGACAGAAGTTTAAGCTTTGATACCACTATAATGTTCCTAAGCCATTATGACAGGAACATCATGGCTTTGGTGCATTTTTAAACCTTTACCGAGTGTGGAATTTCATCAAACACTTTGCTTATTATTGTCCCTTAGGTTGTGCTAGGGCTATATTGATGGTTTTATTGTTTGTTTGCAGCAATAGACAAGAATATATAGTAATGGAACATACCTCAACCATATGCAAGATCAACAATATGATATACAAGCCAAAATACCTCAGATATGATATTATTCATAAATATAAGAAGCTTTTGAATACAAGAATGATGCATATCTGGAATGATCAATAGATGGATCCAATACACATGATAAGAGCTACTAAAATTTTTTCTGATAAGACAATGTAAGCCTCCAAAGGATGAATAACAATGAATACCAATGCAAGAATATATCTAAGCCATATGAAGTGCCAAAGCCCCAAGTTGGAAGATGCCACGCCCTGCTGGAACACTGAATAGCCTCAATAATTCGGCCTTGCTGCCAAAGATGTCCAATCACTCTAGTAAATATGCCAAACAGTAGATCTGGTAAAGGCAAGAACAACCCACATGCTCAAATATCCAAGATCCCTCTCAAACTCATGGATTTGACTCTCCTCTAAGGAATGGTGCGCCCCCCTAGATGCTTGAAACCCTAGATAATTCAACCTCCCTCCTAGAGACCTCCAAATGCTCCACAAAACCACTGGAATGATAGATCGAGGATCGGTTACCTCCCTGGTGAAGTCCCAAGTGAAAAGATGAAGATCTGATCTACCAAATGGCTGAAATCACTTTCTGAAGTGTGCTCCTCTCCTCCAATTCGTCCCATGCATCCTATAAATCAATTGTGGCATAAAAATCCTTTGGAATGCACTATATCTAATGGCCAGGACCCTGCAATGAAAACCTAGATGCTAGAATCTCCAGAAGCCCTGTCAATCACCTGCAATGAATCTCCCTCAATGGATGGTGCACACCCCTTGCTAGAAACCCCCAATGGTGTGCCCTCCTTCTCTTCCTATGCCTGTGGCTAGTGTAGAACCCTCCTGCACTAAATAGATCTGAACTAGAATGGTGTGGAGGAGTATTGCATCCATAAGACCAAACTTGGGACAATCTAGGTGGAATATTTCACCATCGAATCGTCCTCTAGGGTTTGTTAAGTAAAAACCCTCAAAACCCCCAAGATATGGGCTCTCTAGATAGAAGCCATATATCAAAATGATAAACATACATGAAAGAATCTAAGAGTAGAGGCCCTTTCCTCTCCTTTATACTTCCTTCTCACCTTGTCTCTCCAAAGTGACTTTTCTTTTTAATTATTAATTAATTAATTAAATCACTTTAATTAATTAATTAACCTTTTTACCTCTGAAAAACGCCTTATCTCTCCTAGTGGCTTCCCTGGCCACTGAAAGTCACTTCTCATCATCCTATCCTATAGTCCCATTCCTCCTGATTCCAATGAGCTATTACATTGAGAGGTTCCTCCAAGTACTATGCCCAAAATGACCTCTTCAGTGAATTTAATTAACTTATAGCTCAAAATACTCAAAATCATGGAAATCGTCGGAATGCAATGGAACCAAAGGCAACCTATTTGAAATGGATCATAATGATGAAATGGGATGAGAGATGCAAGATGGACCCCAAAATACCTCTGAATAATCTATGTACTCACTATAACCTCCATCTTGCTACTCTGGTCGTCATAACCCTTTGTAATGTAATGATGTCCCAAAGTGGAGACATTAAAATCAAGCTCGCGACATTCTACACATTTTTCCCCTGGCGTGCTCCTCACATTATCCACTCTTCTATTTATATTCTCTTGTTTTCCTTGCATTCAAATCCCCCCTATCATGTTTCCTCCTATCAGAAGGAAGCTTAGGTTAGTTTAGGTCTGTCAGACCCTGTGGTACTTCGGGCTGACCTTATGTAGATAGATCATGCTTCCATTCATGGGGGTGGTTGAGGGTTCAACCACCGATCCTTTTCTTATTAACTGTTCTCTTATCATTTTCACATTCTTTCCTCTAATGATATCATGGCTAGTACTTTCAAGGCTTCACCCCCACAATCAGTTATTGGCAATTAAACAATAATGCATTTACATTGTTCCCATGCCACATTATGGTAATCCTAATTAATGAGTAATTACAATTTGGGGGAATTAATGGTGTTACAATCCCCCCCTCCTTAAAAGGAACATCATTCTCAGTGTTCTTTCGTAGTAAGACCTATCATTCCTTTCTTGTTCAACCACTTCATAATTCTTGATCTTCTTTCTTGGTCAGGTCCTTTTTCAGACTCTTAATATTCGTCACCTTCCTTTAATAGTTCTTGGACAACAAGCACATTAATCATAGTCTCATGCGAAAACATTTTACTGTTGCATAAAATTTCTAGGAAAAAAATCATAATCTAGAACAATACTTATTTGCACAGTTTGTGGATTTGTATCCACATGGTTTTCTTGTTATCTAGGCTCATTGTTTTTCATTGAAATACCCATTGTGTGCATGATCCCAATCAATAGTTTATAAGAACTATCAGAGTCTCCTCTTCCTTGTAGTCACTCACCCTCCAAGCCGAGGCTTAGGAATCCCCTTCTCTATTATACAGTTCTTCGATCGATCCATCTTTCCTTTCCAATATTTTCTTGTACAGGAAGAATCCCATAGACCTTATCAATATTTACAGTCAAGGAGTCCCTTAGACTTTCTCTATCAAGGCATCCCTTCGCCTTGTGTTACCTCAACACAACATATTCCATGAGATCATGGCTTACCAAGGGGTTCTCATGGCTCTGTAGTGGCCTCCTTCATGATTTTCAGCTGGATAGACTTCATCCATCATTTATGGACATATATTTTCTTCTCACTTGTATCATAGGCATATAGAATTCATGAGACATCATCACCATTCTAAATTTCATAATTTTATTGTAAATATGTCACCCACAAATTTTTCCAATTTCTTAATTTATTTTTAGATCTGTTCCGCACGGAACCACATTCACAAGCATGGGAATTTCCTCCCCATAGTAGTTTAGTTTAGAAGGCAATTGGCCTTCCTTATGGGCTTACAACATTGCCATATCCAAGACTCTTTCTTGCTGCAAATCATTCTTTACACAGCCAAACAAACTTCTAGTTTCTCACGTATATGTCTATATATATATATATATATATTCTCTCCCCAATTAAAATGTCATCACAAACTTTATTAACTTGTGCATTCTAAAAGTTGCACCATGGTGTGTTGGAGCTTAGCCAAGCTCTTCACCACATCGCTTATTCATTCTTGTTCATTATTGCAGCCAGATTGTGCTTCCTACTATAGGTTGGTCATGATCGAAAGTTAACACATATGAAACTATAAGATTCTCTTGAATACACCCAAGCATTATTTCCTCATTAGTAACCAAGGTCCCCACACTCATGGTCACCATGGTCCAAATCAATGAATGAAATCTCACGTTCACAACTTTCTTGCATTTTTGAGGGCGTCAGTTAACATTTACTTAATATGATTAAAAATATACTATGTGAACATCTAATTGCCACGTTCAAATGATTACCAAAATTAATTCCAACCCTTTCATATTCTCCCAAACCACATATTTTCATGGGCCTGGTATCAAATAGGGTTTTCTTTAACTACGCACGTTCATAATTTTACGAGCTGAAACCTTTCAGCGTTCACCAACCATGAGTTTGTGGTTGTGCTAGTCATATTATAATTATGATTATGCATTAATAAATTTCCTTCCCGGTTACTATGTTTTTATGGTTTGGTTGTGAGATTTGATATAAAATTGAACAACTTATAGGTTATAAAATAATTTATAACTTTTAAATGAAATATTTTTTATATGATTTTTTTATTTTGGAAAAGACGTAGGGAAAATATTCACATGAAACAATTTGCTACAACATATAAGAATGAACACATGAGCATTCTAAATAAGATCGAGCTCTAGAAATGTTTCTAGATGTTAATAACTATCAATATCTAAGTACTAAAAACTGTTTAGATGCAATGTTTAAGATTGAATTCTATTTGACCATATCAACCTCAATATGCATAAACAACAAATAACTGAGCTAACTAAATCAATTGGACTAATTATATTATTCCAACATTGATGGAATATAATTGAATTTCCATAGACTCTAAAATCCATTATTAAATATTTATAATAACATCATATTGAGCAAGGATAGGCTCATTATTTCTTTTAGAATGAGTATCACCTAACACAATATCAAAGGAGTGTGGGCTAGAGAAAATATAACCAATTCAATATTTCCACACTTGAATTAAGTAAAAGAATGAAAAAATGAAAATCTTGGGGAAGCCTCCTACTAAAATATATTAAATGTATAAGATAACATGATCATTCATGTAACACACCCACCCCCCCTAGGTTCTCTTTTAAGGGGTGGGGCATCAAATTTTTATTTTCCCTTAACTATCTCTAGGTTCCCCTTTCACCAAGATGCAGGTTATTCCAAACCCACAGGCTCTTTCCTGGGCCCTTTGAAGGATTTGAACAACAGGCGCTAGATTTCCATGTTAGGGCCCCTTCCTTCATATGACCTCGATTGTTCCCAAGCGCCAACTTAGAGGTGCTTCAGAGCTTCAGGCTTCGGGTGTGATCCAGATTTTATGAGCATAACAAAATGACTACAGATTATTAACATATGCTTAACAAAGAATAACAGGGATACAATAAAACTAGTTTTCTATTCAATACAGAAATAAGCTGAAACTGTAAAATGCAGTGGAAAACAAGCTTGCTGGAATGGTGGCAGCTTATCTCTAAGAAGAGATCTGACGGTTGCACTCATTTGAAAGAATATGATTACAATGAGGCTCTAAAGATATTTTTACAATAAACAGGAGTGTCAAAAACCCTAGACATACAAAAACCTAACCCTAGGAGATGAAGCGTCAAAAGTCATGTGGGCCCCATCTGGGTAAGTCAGTACATCAAATTCCTGAGGTCGTAACTCTTGAATACAATCTCTGTTTTAGGCATACGATAGTCCATTGGAAATATCTATCCAAGGACTACAACTGTTGATGAAAAATTCATGATGAAGTTTTGCGATCGGAAGATACCCCAAAAAAATGTCGTTTAGGGCCTCAAAACAACTCTGGAAGTTCAGGACCCAAAAAACTGCTAAAAATAGTAAATTACCAAAATTGCTAGAAATTTGATTTGAGCCCGCTGGAAAAGGTGGGTGGCCACTGATATCCACCTAGATCAATCCTCCCACCTTAGGAATAAATGGTCTCCATTGCGTTGAGTTCCCCCATCAGATGAGGAAATTTCTGTTGAATTTATCCCCAGATGAGCCACTTGCCTTGGTGCAGGAGCTGCCCTGCTTGGAGGACTCGATAAAGCTGGATCCTTTGTTGTTGAGTGCCCTTGATATCTGTGTCCACAATCTGATCATTGGATTCCTAGTGTATGCAGTTGAGGTTGAGCTCTGTTAGTGTCAGTTGTTTTTCTATGTTTGAGGTGTCCAATAATGGTGGGAAATAAGGATGAAGGAGGTCCACGTTGAACACTAGGTGCAGGACAAGGAAAGGAGGAAAGTTGAGATCAAAATCATTATCCACCACAACCTTGGTGATGGTGTATGCCCCATAATAGAGTGGGCAAATATTTCGATGGGGTCCTATAAAGCGTTCTTTCTAGAAGTGCAACCAAACTTTGTCGCCCACCCGAAACTTATGTGGCAGCCGATGTTCATCGTGGTGTTGGTTGTACTTGTCATTGGACTTCTGTAGGATATCCAGAACCTGTTGGTCGATGTGCTAGATCCTCTCAATGAACTAGGGGGTTTTTTCAGCTTCAGTTGGAGCAGGAGATGAGTCAGCTAAGGTGACTGGAAGGGGAAGTGCAACATTTATGGGACCCAATGGTTGGAATCCCAACCCCACCTAAAAGGGGGTGTGGTAGGTTGAGCTATGCATGAATTAGTTGTAGCTATGTTGGACATAGGGAAGACTCTCATCCCATGTGCAAGGGTGCTTAGAATTATACATGCGTAGGATATGCACGATCATTCGATTTACGACCTCGGTTTGGCTATCTGTCTAGGGGTGGAAGGTCGTAGATTTGGTGAGCTTGGTGTCAGCAATGACCAGAGGCTCGACCAGAATGTGCTGAGAAATAGACTATCCTGATATGAGACAATGGTTTGTGGGATTACAAAATGTACCCAGACTCATTCAAAGAAGATCTTGGCAATGGCTTATGCTATGATGCTCTTCTTGCAAGCAACCAGAATCACCATCTTAGAAAAGTGATCAACAACCACAAAAACACATTCATTTCCCTGCTTGGTAGATGGGAGGCCCGACATGTAGTCCACTGAGATGGATTCCCATGGTCTGTCAAGAGTAATAAGAGGGGTGTACAGGCCCTATTTCTTAGTGGTCAATTTGGAAATAGCACAGGCAGTGCAGAAACTGATATACTTCTTGACCTCCTATCGAAGTTTCGGCTAGTAAAAATGTTTCTGTAGCGTTGCCACTATATTTTCGACATTGAAGTGTCCTGCCACCCAACTGTAGTGGGATTCTCAGATCATATTCTCTTGCTCGCTTGATGGAATTCAGATATGGTCGAGACGACACAACAACCCCTCCTAAATATGGAAAGTATCGACAACTACGTTTGCACCCAACATTTGGTAGGTGGTGGGGAAGTCCGAGTCTGTCTCATAAAGTTGGGGGCATCCAGAGGTCTCACGGCCACAAGATTCTAGCAATGTGGTGAGTGCTATGATTGGTAGTCTACTGAGGAAATCAACAATGTGGTTGGTGCTTCTTGTTTTATACTCGATGTTGAGGTGGAATTTTTGTAAGTATGTGGACCACTTTTGATGGTGGTCATTCTTTAATTTTCCTTGTGTCTACATGAACTGTAGTGGATTATGATCAATGTGGATGAATGTCTCCTTCCCAAGAATGTAATGTCTCCACTAGCAGAAGGCTTTCACAATGGAGTACAATGGACCAACCTTGTTATCACTGTAAATTTTTTTCATATGGAGTCCAAGTCTTAGAACATAGCAGGAGGCTAAATCAATATAGAGGGGTGATAGACTAGTGGATGGGGATAAATATAGAGGAAAGGTGAATTTGATGGGACCCAGCAGGTCACAGATCATGGGCACCATAGATCAATGGTTTTGGAGCATATCAGGCCGAGAACTAACATGGAGGTTAATATTTTGAAAGTGGGCCGATAGGGATACCACAGTTTCTCCTCAAGGGAACGTGGCGCCACCACATGTATATTGAGGGGAAAAGTGATGGAACCTGAAGCCACTCAATCCCACCCTAATGTCACATATCAAAACATCATTAGATGTGTCAAACCAAGGATCGCATGTGGAAAGGGAAATCTCACAGCCCATCAAATCACCTCAGGACACTTGTTTGGGTACTTTCATCCATGCAATGTCGGGTGAGCACTGCCAAAAATCTGATTTGAAATTTCATCATTTGAAATGAATGGCCAAACATGATAATTCGTTATCCCTACAAGGAATTTTGTCAGTATCCCATGATTGGTAGTCAATGATGATTGTCACTAAAAGCATGGGTGACACTACTCTATTTTGGGTGATGGAAATTTTTCTACAGAACGAGTAACCAAAAAACAAATCATTCGTCTAATTCTTATGCAGCTAAGGGAGGTAAGCTTGATATTCTAGGAAAACTAGAGGAAATGGAGAAGAAAAATCCAATGACCTTCAAAAAACTGGGATGTTCAAATAATCTGACAAAATTATCGATCAAGAAGAAAGAAAATTTTGTTGCACGAATATTGGTAACAAAATTTCACACAGAGCCTACAGATGAAACAGGAGCAGGTAAAGAGATCATATTAAATCCTATCATGAAGTATTTAATCATTAATGGATATGCAGATGGGTCCTACATGAAAGTTGGAGAAAGTGAAACGAACAAGTGACAAAAGAAGGAGACTGAAGCTGAAATGTTTGAAGGTTGTTATCACTGAAATTTCATCCGCAAATGGTTACAGGAATCCAACATCTTCAAAAAACTATTAGTTCACCCATGGACCAAAATTACCAATTTTTTTTTTCCCAAAGGTCCAAAAATATCCAACCAATTATAAAATCAGGATGTGCTATGACTATACAGGGCGTGTGCACACATGCGCCATCAAGGAACACAGGAAAAGAGCACATGTGCATGATGCACGACTGTGGATGCTAAAAGACGTGCACACTTGAGAATGGTGCATTTATGATGTTGGTCAGCCTCCCACCCACTTCTGGTTCAACTTCCAAGTCGATTTGATAGCCAAATCTCAGCTGGATCTGGCTGGGTGGTTGTTCAAAGACCTAAAGGTGCCTTAAACAACCCCTTTTCACACTAAAATATGGTTGCACAATACCTCAAAGTGGTGCTATAAAACAAGACCATGGGTGAACTACATCTTCAAGGAATTCATTTGCAAGGTTATGCTACTACTATTCTCTTGGGGAAACCTCTTTTCTCATCAAGAGCATACTAGAACCATTCCATTTGGGCAATCCACATCACCTTTTGAGTGGGTTAGCTTGGGATTCTTTCACCATTTCTTTCAAGTTTCAAGTTGTAAGAAGAGCTCAATCTTGGGGGTCTAAGAGCCCTCCCTTGGAGGAAGAAGGGACTGAAATTACCCTTTCTCTTTGGTGTTTTCTTTTCACTAATAAAATCCTTTCCATTGGTGACATGAGTCTTGTTTGTTTCTTGTTATTATGTCCTTATGCATAATAGTTTAATTGTTTTTTCCCTTCCTAGTTTAATTCTTAGCTTAGTCTTTTATGTTTATTCTTCTAACCCTTTCCTTTACTGTTGTCTTGCTTAGCTAACCTAACTAAGCTTGTAAGCACCTCTTTTTTTCTCATTTAGGTGACAAAAGAGACACAATAGATTGGCGACTCCAATGGGGAAAGGTATAAATTTCCTACCCCATTTGGGTTATTTTAACTCTTCTTTTTACTTATTTAACCTGCAGATACCATAACTGGCCTAAGTTGACCTGCAAAACATCAAATTCAAAGCTGAGTTGAGAGAATTCCATATGGAATTTTCTTCATGGCCGTGTGAAAGTTTTGCGTGGGTTTATTGGCCCATATTCATGCATCGCGTGCACATGCACCAAAATCACTGCATTACTCAGTGCCTTCTGTGCACCTGCGCTCAAAATTATTTTTCAGTTCACACATTAGAGCTCAGAGCGCCTCTGTCTAGTCTGAAACCCACGCACCTATGCAAAAACATACACATTGTAAGATTTTTATGACATGTTGAAGGCCCGTAGCCTTCTTAAAGATGATTCCATGCATGTTGTAATCTGCACCACACTTACATTCCCTCTCATATAAAGGGATTAGTCAAAACACATAGGCACTTAGGGGTTAAAAATCATTATTTTTCCTCTTTTTGCTTTTTATTTCGCCACATGAATGGATTTCTTTGACTAAAAGTTGGAATCATTCCACATCACATATAAAACTTGCATTGGGACTAGAAGTTGGATATCAAACATTGAGTATGCTCTTCTCTCGTGCTCCAAAGTGATCTTGAGAATCAGAAAGAGGTTGAAATACAATTTCATCTCCCTTAAAAATATAAAATATTTAGGAGGGGACAATAGCCCCCTCGGGACTCCTCTTAGTTTATTTTTAAAACACATCTCATGATCCAGATGGATCTCGGTGGCCATCCACCTTTTCCACTGAATCACCATTTTGAGCCTCTGGTTTTGATAAACCATGACATTCACCCTTTTGATGGGGAATGGAATGTAATGTCATCTTCATTTGTTAATTATAGACATCANCTTCTTAAAGATGATTCCATGCATGTTGTAATCTGCACCACACTTACATTCCCTCTCATATAAAGGGATTAGTCAAAACACATAGGCACTTAGGGGTTAAAAATCATTATTTTTCCTCTTTTTGCTTTTTATTTCGCCACATGAATGGATTTCTTTGACTAAAAGTTGGAATCATTCCACATCACATATAAAACTTGCATTGGGACTAGAAGTTGGATATCAAACATTGAGTATGCTCTTCTCTCGTGCTCCAAAGTGATCTTGAGAATCAGAAAGAGGTTGAAATACAATTTCATCTCCCTTAAAAATATAAAATATTTAGGAGGGGACAATAGCCCCCTCGGGACTCCTCTTAGTTTATTTTTAAAACACATCTCATGATCCAGATGGATCTCGGTGGCCATCCACCTTTTCCACTGAATCACCATTTTGAGCCTCTGGTTTTGATAAACCATGACATTCACCCTTTTGATGGGGAATGGAATGTAATGTCATCTTCATTTGTTAATTATAGACATCATGTAATGGTTTTATGTACATGCCTACAACATAGCATTAATTCATCGGATCCCATTAGAACTCAACAGTTAAGCACGCTCGGTCTAGAGTAGTACTAGGATGGGTGATTGCTCAGGAAGTACTAGTATTTTACATGCCTATGGCATTTTATAAACTTAGTCCAATTTATCCCACATGCATCATGGGAATTGTTCTCTTCTCACTCTCTCCTATATAATTGAGGTGAAGGAGGCCATTTAACCAGGCAATGGAGTGTGATGTAAAGCTTATTGTGAAGGAAGCATAGCCAACATCTCTTTCTTTTCAGAGATAAGCTACCCCATTTTTCCAATTTGTGTTTTACGGTGTTTTTCTATCTTATTCATCAATAGAAGTTGGGTTTCACTATATTTTTGTTCTCTCTTCCATATTTTTGTGTATTTAATTGTTATATCTCGGTTATATTTTTGTCTTCATGTTGTTCTCAAAATAATCCGAATCAGTGGTATTAGAGCAGTCTTCTCTTTTTCATTTCTTAGAGTAGGTCCCCGATGAGGTCAGGGTATAGATATTTGGGACTTGAGCTAGTTTTTATTGAGGACAACCACTCTTTCTAGCCCAAGCGACCTCCCATGGCAGAAGAAAAGAGAGATGACAGAGCAGGAGTTCCTTTCAAGATGTTTCTCAAGGAAGCCCTTGTGCGACAAAGGAACGAGATGATGGACAACTTCGATTAGATCCTTTGAAGACTACCGATGGCGGCAACCGAGGCATCTTCAACAAGCAACCATTTTTCAAGTGTGACACCCTTCAAGGTACAAGTCAATTTGGATATCCCCTTATTTGAAGGCCAGATAGATGCAGATTCTCTAGAAAAATGGTTGAATCTGATAGAAGGTTAGTACTTTGTCCAAAAAAATTTCGACAGTGAAAAGATCACCTTTGCGCTCCTTAAAGCCCTTCCCCATGTCAGATCTTGGTTTGAATGTTACTAGGAGAGGTACACTATGGATGAATCTACACCTTTTGGGAGAGAACCCACTTGGGCAACCTTTGTAGATGCCCTAAAGGAGGAGTTCTACCCTGTCAGAAACTATGATGACCAATACATGAGATGGAAAACTCTATGTCAAAAAAGAGCCCAGATAGTGTCGGAGTACACCAACATGTTTCATACCTTGTGCTCAAATATGGGTATCAAAGACTCCGAGAGACACTTGGTTTTGAAGTACTGCAGTGGTCCACACAGGTACATCCAAACAGAGATGGATTTCTTGGACACATCTTCACTGGGAGTTTCTTATCGATATGAAGTCAAAATTGAGCAGAAATTCAACCAACAATGTAAGTGGGAGAAGCATGGATAGAGCAAGGAAGGCCAACCTAAAGAGAGATAATCCCAGATGCAAGCAAAGAAGGGTAATAGGAAGTCTAAGAAAGACACCAAAAAGTGGTGTGAGTTTCACAACATCCCTTGTCACAACACTGATGAATGTCAATCAATACAGTCATTGGTGGTCGAGCTCAAAGACAAAGAGTCGAACCTCGACTTGGACCCTAATTTAGAAAATATTTAAAGGAGACAGATCATTGATGCATAACCCACTGCCATTGTTGCAACTACAACAATCCAACCAGAAGAGGATCCTGAGGAGGGGGATCGACTCTTCCATTCATAGATGTGGGTGAAGGGGACCCCACTACATTTTATTGTTGATAGCGGAAGCCAAAAGAAAATCATCTCAGCAAAGGTTGTCAAGTAGTTGGATTTTCCAACAACACCACACCCATGACCATACAACATTGGGTGGCTTCTCCAGGGTCAAGATCTTTGTGTGAGCCAGCAGTGCCAATTGTCATACGACATCCCTCCCTTCAAGGGTGAGGTATTATGTGATGTTTCCCCGCTGGATGTCTGTGATGTTCTCTTGGGCTAGCCATAAATGTGGAAGCGCCATGCTATCTATGAGTCTCGACCTTGTAATGTCATTGTTACTATGGGGGGTCATCTCTATAGGATACCAGAGGTGGTTCCAACTAATGTCCCACCTAAACAGTGCCAAAAGGTAGTATTTCATACTACAAAATTTAGCTTCTTCATAATCTGTTCAAAAGGTGAACAAAAGGATATTGCAACCACTACAGCCTTGGCCCAAGCACCTTCTATCCAACAAAAGAAGATCAAAAAGATTGCAACAAAGTGAAAAGATTCCTTATACACATAGAAATCTTATGTAGCTAGACTAGTTAAAAAGGTCCAACCCTTCTAGCCACAGGTTCATGACAACCTTCAAAAATCTAAGAGGCGCAACTTCTCCAACAAGGAAAGCAACTCATCAAGATGCATATTCAACAAACACTTTTTCCTCTCCCCCGAGAACTCAATGCAATGGAGACCATTGCTTCCTAAGGGGGGAGGAATGATCCAAATGGATCTCGGTGGTGTTATCAGACTAATCGATAGGTGCAGAGACTAACAAATCTCCCTAGATCCACCTGGATCTAGAACAAAACAGGACATGACATGTCTCTTTCCCTAAGTTTTGACCATTGAATTAGCTAGTAGTAAGGAAAAAGCAACAAACCTTAGTATCGCTTCCTAGGGTCTCTATTGCTCCCGCTTCGCTCTGGTGCTCTCTTGAGGTCAAGACCAAGACAACACAATCCAACCAAAGTGAAGATAGAAAAATATATTCAATTGTCAACTTATGTGTATGATCAAGGAATTACACAATAAAGTGAGAATAGATTTATGGGAAAGGGACATGCCATTGTATCATATTAATTGAAAGTAAAGATTACAACCTGATAGCCTTGATGTCGCAAGCTTCCTTTTGATGGATCTTGGCTCCAACACACACACTTTCTCAATCCTTTCATGAAGAAGATCAAATCCTCTTGATAGACTAACTAGAGTCTCCAAGCTCCTATTCAAGCTAAGTCCTTCACACAATTCTCTCACCAATTCTCCAATGAATCTTGCTTAACCTTTTCCATGAGAATTCCCTCAATATATAGGATAGAATGAGATAGTTACTTGGATAAGAATGATCCCACAATATCAGGGAATCCAGTACAAGGATAACCATTCGAATGCCAACCCATTCTTCTAGAAGATTCCCTTCTAGAACCATCGAGAATTCATCTTTTTCCATGCTTTAGGAGGAGTTCTCACCCTAGATATTCAGCACAGTGTGAGAATTTCACACCCTAGCTTAAGGAAATCTGAGAGAATGGGTCATTCTCGCACCCTGGTATACTAGCAGCCTGCGAACCCTCTTCAAAAGTATGTTTTTTGGGAAGAGATGAAGGTAACTTTTCTCAGGAGAAAGTTCTTATGAAGAGCCTGAGTACACCATCATGATGAAAAAAATCATGGGTAACAGAATGCCCCCCAAAGTATGAGGCTGGAATCAGTGACAACCGAAAGACTTTGTAAGCTGCATGTGTGTGTCGGAAACCAGGAGCACACCTAATTGGAAACCTGTGAATAACAAAGCATTTGCATAATATCATATATATTAATTCTGAGGTAGGAATTCCCATACTCATATCACAGATGGATGACATTGTAGACATAGGTCATGGCCACCAATCATACACTGTGGATCCATGCCATCAAAAGATAGCATAGCCACCAGGAATACATTGTGGATCTATGCGAGAAAATTCAAATTAAGACGACATAGCCACGAGACATACACAATGGATCTATGTGTCGCAAATTATACATATTCCATCACAACCTGGACAAAGAAATGATATCTAGGTTCTTCAATCTCGTTGCCCAAAAGTACGAATATAACCATGTGATTACATGTGTCGAAGTCGAACATGGTAGAAACCACTTGATTACTGGTCATTGAGGAAACCATTAACAAGTGCGAGGGAAATCACCATTGATGTCAAAGACTGCCAAGGTACTCTAGTACAATCCTTCGAATGTGAATGAATAAGTTGAAGTCGAACATCCAATGGAATCTTTCGATCATGGGTCAATGATGTAAACCCACTGTCGAAAGCAAGGAACCTTCCATTGAGGCATGCAAGTTCCAAGGTACCAAAGAATTTCTAATTCTTGATTCCAGATAATGAGCTGAAGTTGACGGAACAAAACTCATCACAGGAGGGCCTTGATGTATCCCCCATCAATGACACGAAATGAGTAACATATTTTGAAGATGAAACAGAGTATGATGTAAGTTGAACTGGACACAAGGAGGCCGACATGGAGAGAATGGACAACTGCAGATGGCCGACTACATAGAGGTTTCAGATGAACTTCTCTTGAACATATGAATGACACGACCAATGATTTGGAAACATTGACTCAAAGACGACATAGGGAATGACCTTGTAGCAAATCGAATAAGAGACAAATGGATTTCCCAAACCGGCTTCAAATGATGAATAGGGGGTGTCATGTTCAAGAGCAACTCTTACTGCCAATCAAATTGAACATGAAAACATATCCCTTTCCCAAATTTTCTCCCACCATTTCTGGTGAGTACCTCTTTATTTTTACGCAAG
>SNQJ01S0030976.1:58053-97697 GCA_010110895.2 Picea sitchensis | reverse complement strand
AGGGCCAAGAGGTGTAGTTTTCAAGACACCAATGACAGGCACCTCGGGATCAGACCCAGAAAAAGGTCACGAAAGGAACTAGGGAAAAAGTGAGTGCATGGAAGAAGACGCCAGAGAAACTTAGAGTGAGGCACAAGACACAACGAATCCCAACGGGATAGAAGGGCGCAACCTGTGCAAACCCAAAACAATAATGATACCCAAGGTGATACTGGAGGATCCACAAACACAACTCTATAGGGACCAGATGAAGATGCATGCGCTAATCTGTAAGTTCATGGGTTTTTGGCCCACAGAAAGAACGTTGCACAACTGGATTAAATATCATTGGAAGCCAAATGGAGAGGTGGAGCTCCACCTGGGCTCGAAAGGCTTCTTCACAACAGTGTTCATGAACCTAGAGGACATGGATAGAGTCTTTGAGGGAGGTCCATACTTCCATGCCTCAATGGGATTGTATATGTAGCCATGGAAGGAAAATTTATCCCCAGAAAAAGAGACTTTCAAAAAGGTGTCGGTCTAGCTGAGATTTTATTCCTTACCCTTAGACTACTAGTTGCCCCTCTACTTTCGAAGCAATAGGAAAGAAACTGGGGAAATATGTGAAGACCTCAAAAGCCACCCGAAAAGGGATGTATACATCTTACGCAAGAATCTGCATAGAGATGGATGTGTCTGGAGCACTCCTAGAAGCCATAAGTCTGGAATTCAAGGGTAAGGAATGGATCCAAAACAAAGATTCTGAATAGATCTGCTTCAGATGCTGAAGATGCCATGAACATGACCACCTAATCAGAGAATTCCCTCTTAATAAAAAATAGTAAGTGGAAAACCCCAAACCACAGTAGGATGAGGATGGGTTTATAAAACCGAACCCCAGAAGCAGAGCAAACAAAAAATAGAGTAAAGCCCCAACAAGAAATAACCCAGAGACCTGGAATAAAATGAAAGTAAGGGACAAAACCAATAAAGGGGCAGAAGACGAAAATGATTCAACAAAAGCTCAAGAAGTCAGAGAACAAGAAAAAAATGATCCCATTGATCAACCAAGTAACAAGAAGGAACAAGGGAGTTGTGCAACCCTGATGGATGGAGAAACCAGAGACGACAATACCCCCATGCAAGAAGCATAGGGAGATGTGGAAATGACCCCGAGTGAAGTAGGCACAAAAGATACTGATCTTCGAGACCTTGTGGAAAAGGAAGGGATAGATCTCCCGAACATACTGGAGCAATGGAAAAGACAAAGAGTAGATAATGTACCAACAGAGAAACTTGACCGCATTCAATACCTATTTCTCCTAAGGGAGGAAGCCAAAGCTAGAGGACTAAAGTGCATACACGGGGATATAGGACACCTAGGAGTCAAGTCCGGTGAGGGACAACCACAACTCTCACCCAAGCAGATGAGGAGGAAAAAAGGTAGGAGATCAAATAGCGTAGCCCTACAGGAGCTTGGAGCGCTACTGATAAACTCGGGTAAGATCAAGAAAATCTTCCCCAACTCCCCCCCACATGTTTAAATGAAGGTTATAACTTGGAATATAAGAGGCCTAAACAACCCGAGAAAGAAAATAATCCTTAGAAATAGACTAAAGCAGGAACAACCAGATCTCTGTTTCATTCAAGAGACAAAATGCATTACAGACAAAATGGAGTCAATCAGTAAACAACAATAGCGCAAGTACAAGATTGTGGATATCGAAGGCCACCAAATGGCAGGAGGTATTCTCACCTTGTGGAACCCACAAGTATTGAGCCTAATAGTAGCCAAAGCGACCAGGCACACCCTTACGGTTTGCATTCAAATCATTGGAAACACAGAGGTGATTCTAAATGTGTATGGGGCCCAGGTGTCAGAGGACAAGAGAGGAATGATACGAGACCTAGAATACCTTAAAACCCGATCCAACAACCTCCAATGGATCTTGGTAGGGGACTTCAACATCATCACGTCACTTGCGGAGAAAAAAGGAGGTACAAGAAGATTTGATAGGGACACGAAAGAATTCTCAAAGTTCATAGACACAGAGGAGATGGTAGACCTCAAAACTAATAATGGTCAATTCACCTGGAACAATAAATGGATGAACCAGTATCAAGTAGCAACAACACGACAGATTCCTAGTATCAGATTCAATCATTATGTAGGGGATAACCTTATATTGCAATATCCTTCCCTGGGGGGGATCTGATCACTTTCCAATGCAACTTGAAGAAGGCTTCCAAACCACACCAAAGAACAAACCTTTTAGATTTGAGAAATTCTGGATTGAACACCTGACTTTCAAGGACATAATCAAACAGTGGTGGATGGAGGAGCAACCAGAGTAAGGGACAAGGATGTTAAAACTCTATAAGAAACTAAATTACATCAAATATAAGCTCAAGGAGTGGAACAAGGACACTTTTGGGAATATAAACCAAGAGAAAAACAACATAGAAGAAAAAATGAAAAAACTCCAAGAAACCTGCATTTCAGAGGGCTATACAGAGGATCGAAAAAAGGAGGAGATCCAGATGACCCAGGAATGGGAAGCTCTATGCCAATAGGAAGAAACACTTTGGCGACAAAAGTCCCATATTAGATGGCTAAGGGAAGGAGAGCGGAACCCCAAGTTTTTTCATAGAACAACCATGGCGAGAAGAGCCCATAACAAAATTCTGAAGATTAAGGACCAGGATGGAATAGAGCGAGAATCACATAAGGAGATCGAAACATTTCTGGTAAACCACTTCCACGAGATATCCCAGGAACCCAACCAAGATAGAATGGAGGCCATACAAAGGATAATCCATCATATCCCTGGCCTGGTCACTGAGGAAAAAAATAACAACCTAAACAAACCCATTGCTGAGGAGGAAATTTACCAAGCAGTCCAGGAAATGCCCAATGGGAAAGCCCCAGGTCCAGATGGCTTCATAGTGGAGTTCTTCAAAGACTGCTGGGAAATTGTCAAACACGACATTTATAGGGTAGTGGAAGACTCTAGAAGGTCATCCTCCATTCTAAAAGTGCTAAATGCTACAATGATTACACTAATCCTCAAAGAAAATGAAGCCAAAACCCCTGATCGCTACAGACCTATAGCGCTATGCAATTTGGTTTATAAGATAATCTCCAATGTTATAGAAAACAGATTGAAACCCCTCCTACCCACACTGGTCTCAGAAGAACATGCAGGCTTTATGGAAGGAAGACAATGATTACACTAATCCTCAAAGAAAATGAAGCCAAAACCCCTGATCACTACAGACCTATAGCGCTATGTAATGTGGTTTATAAGATAATCTCCAAAGTTATAGAAATCAGATTGAAACCCCTCCTACCCACACTAGTATCACAAGAACATGTAGGCTTTGTGGAAGGAAGACAAATAATGGACAATATAATCCATGCCCATGAGCTTATCCACACCCTGAAGCTTCAAAAGAGAGGGGGAATGATAATACAACTGGACCTAGAAAAAGCCTATGACAAAATTAGCTGGCACTATATGGTCAAGACTCTGGAAGCTTTTGGTTTCACCCAACACTGGATCAACTGGATAATCAGCCTAGTATCCACAACAATCTACTCGCTACTAATAAATGGAGCCCATGCCAAACCTTTTTGGTACACGAGAGGCATTAGACAAGGAGACCCGTTGTCCCCTTTCCTGTTCATTCTGATGATGGAAGGTCTCAATCATAACATAAAAAGCGCAACTGCAACAAGTGAAATAGTAGGTATCAAACCTTTCGAAAATTTCCCTACTTCTACACACCAGCAGTTTGTGGATGACACCTTACTTCATGGCATACCCACGGGTAAGGAAGCAAAAGACTACAAATGAATCTTAGAAGAGTTTGGGGAAGCCTCGGGTGAAAAAATAAACCATTCCAAATCTATGATCTTCTTCTTCAATACCAACCCCGCAATCCAAAGGAATTTGGCCAACATTTTGGGATTTGAACACAAAGCACTCCTAACTAAGTATCTTGGCATTCCCCTGACAGATAAATCTTACAAAATGTCAACCTGGGAAGGAATAATCAACAAGTTACAGAAGTGGGTAAAAACTTGACCTACAGATCCCTCAACCTAGACGAAAGACTTATTCTGACCAAGTCTATTTTGCAAGCAATTCCAGCCTTTATGATGTCTATTTTTCCAACCCCCCAGGGGATACTACAAAAAATAAGAACCATCCAAAGGGATTTCCTGTGGCAAGGAGCGGAAACAAAGAAAAAATGGGCCCTAGTGGCTTGGGAGAAGGTCTGTAAACCAAAAAGCAAAGGAGGCCTGGGGCTACAAGACCCACAAGTGACCAATGACACCTACGAGGCAAAACACTGGTGGCACTGGGTCAAAGAAACTACTACACCATGGGTAAACCTGTGGAAGGCAAAGTATGCCCCAGACATATGTGACCAGGACAAAATCCACTTCAGAGGCACCAGGGAAGGTTCAACCATCTGGAACCTAGCCTAGCGCAACAAAGCCTGGATTCAGACACACAACTTTTGGGAAATAAGGAATGGCAGAACAACTAGATTCTGGGAGGACACCTGGCAATAGGAACCTAGAATGGAGAACCCGAACAGGGAGGAACTCCAATAGGAATTGATCATGCAAGGTAAAAGCAAAGTCTACCATTACTAGAAACAAGAAATAGATCACAACAAATGGAGAATCCGGGACACTCTCACTCCATAGAATAGAGACCAAGCCGCAACAACGGTAAAAGAAGTGGAGGAGGAATTGGGGAGACGAAAAATAGCAGTCACGGAAGGAAATGACCAGCTGACATGGGGACAAAAAGATGGCGGGGAATTCAACCTAAAAGAAGTCCGACACTATATCGTGGACCAGGATCAAGAAGACCCGACACAACAATGGAATAAGCTTTGGAACAACCCCCATTGGCCAAAAATAAAAATTTTCCAATGGTTAATACTCCACAACCAAATTCTAACTTGGGAAAACCTAAGGAAAAGGGGATTCATAGGTCCTTTCAGATGCCACCTCTGTCAAGCCAAGGAAGAAATAATGAACCATCTCCTTGACAAATGTACCTACACAACAGAAATATGGGACTAGGCGGCAGGTATCTTCTGACAGTCCAATAGGATCTGAGGTAACATTTCCGAGGTAACATCTGGAAAGTGAACTACAACGAAAACAAGGAGGTGAATCTCTGTTGGACCCTCATCCTAGGAATGGCTATATGGGAAATATGGAAGGAAAGGAACCAGTGCATCTTTAGGAACCAAAGCTGGTCGGAAGGGAATATCAAGGAAACAATAATCTCCATGACAAGAGAAATGGTACAGAGCCGCAACTACCAGACAGGAAGAGCACAACTCACAGACCAGGACTCTCGAATCTTAGAAGCCTTCCACCTGAAATACAGATGCAACCCCAATCAGGTAAGACGGTCACCGCAACTCCAAGTAGGTGAGCGCAACTGGAAACCACCACCAGTAGGCTCCCTCAAGTTAAATTTCTACGGGGCATCGAAAGGTAACCCAAGACGAACAAGAATGGGAGGAGTAATCAGGGACAGTAAAGGAAATATCATCCATCTGTATGCTGGGAGTCTGAGAAACTCAACCAACAATGTCGCGGAATTCAGAGCCTTGGAGACCGGCCTCGAGATTCTAAGCCGAGAAGGGATGACAAACTCCATAGTGGAAGGAGATTCCACATTGGTTATCAACACAGTAAGGAGACTCCAAAATGATAACAGAGTGGGAAAAATTCAGAGGCACTGGCGCTTAGCACATTCCCTGCAAAAAATTCAGGAGCACTTACAGACGAGGATCACAGTGGAGTTGCGTTGGGTACGGAGGTCAACAAATGGATTGGCAGACATAATAGATAATGAGGGGGTCGACAAGGAAGGACCAAAACTGGACACTATCTGGAGTAACATACTGAATGGTCAGTTCTGAATAAACTGCATCCAACTAGCGGAAAAAGACTATGACGAGAACCAAAGTACGGATGACCACATCGAGGATGGAGGCGCAGGAATAACTGAAGGGCACGTAGGATCCAGGCAGAATCCAATAGCCCACCACTCAAACATGAGTTACAATGCAGATCTAGCTCACACAACAAGAGGAGGTACGACACCACGGTCTTATCAATAGGAAGAAGTATAGGGTTTGTCCATTGGAAAATAAAAAATATAATCAGTAGGAGGCAAAGGAAGAAGAACAAAAAGGCTTTCCATGGCCAAGTATGGGTACACCTCACCCAAGTACAAATATAGGGAGTGGTAAAGATTTTCATACAGGATGCAGGGATAAGGATTGGTGCAGGGATTACGACAGAGCTACCAAGAGCACACACTTCGAAACTTTGAAAAAGGACCATAAGGTACACCTTTACGAGCGACCCATGATTTCCAGGATGAGACGGCAGTCTGCGAGATCCCATAAAAGAAGAAACACTAGGAATAGCCACAGACCGGAGAGAAGCAATTACAGAGGCCACATTACATACCAGAAAGGGGCAAATAGGAAGAGGAGAAGAACCCTAAGAAAAAACCACCACAAACAAGATGAGATGGTACAAATGAAGAAAACCCATAGTAAGAGAGCCCCCCAAGGGAAATAACCTCTTCCAAGCGCCTGGAGGATTACAAGGATGGAGCAAGAGGCCAGAGAAGCCAAGGGTACCTTTCTCACGTAGGTCGATCCAAAGGGAAAAACGATCATCAACAGGTGGGAGAGAGAAATCAACACCACATGCAAGGGAAAAGCCTGGATGGAACTAATTCAAGAAGCGGACAGGATAAGGGACCCAGGGGCCACATAACCCAGAACAACCCTCTACCAAAAAACGATAGAGGAGGCCTGGAGAAAAAAAATGTTGATAGGAAAGATGATTGATGACCAGAAAGAGACCAGCAGGGAGTAAATTAGGGACCACAAGAAGGTACTCACAAAAATTCTGAGTCGCCTCAGCAACATGGAGGCCAGTGCAAGAATACTAGCTGAAGACCAGAGGAGCCAGAAGGAAAAAATGGAACGAATGGCAGGCCAATTCCAACTTTACCTACGCTATGTCCACCACATGGACATCACTCCAACAAACTGGAGAGGAACACCAGCTTGTATCAGAAAGACACACACGGTGGACTAGAGGAAGGAGAACGAGGCTATAAATGATGGAGACGAAAGGCATCCCATCATCCTGGACTAGCGCAGGATCAACCCCTGGTCAAGTTGTTTTTAGTGTAGGAGCTACCCCTTTTTTATGGTTATGTATTTTGTATGTGTTATGGTTCAGTTGATCAAACTGGTCTTCGGAGGACTGGGTCGGTTTCCCCTGGTGGCGGCCCAACCCTCCCCATGATATCTTAGACAGCACAACTACAAGATCCCTGATCTAGTTTCCTTTTTGGCAAATCAAGGGACTCCCGGTTTCTTTTTTGTATCATAACTTCTCTCAATAATACAGGAATTCACACTCACTTACAAAAAAAAAATTATAGATCATTTTAAATAAAATATAATATAAATTTGTGTATTTTGATACTACATCATTTATTGTGTATGTTATCACCTTAACAATTTTCATATCGGGATCTAAAAATTTCGTAAATTTAGCGAAAGGATATACCACAGTAGAGGCGTGATAGTTTAGGGGCCAGGGCTATATCCTATGGCATATAGAAAAATATAGCGCAGGCGGGAAGGGAGTATCTCGACGGACCGTCGATTTTGAAGAATCCCCGATCCACAATTGAGGCCCACATCGGGCCGAAAAATAGCACGAAACTTAATTTCACGAAGGCAGACCAGGGAAAACCATTATGGTTTTGATGGGGAAGGCGTGGCGCTCTTACACATGCATTGGGGCAGACACCGGATTGCCTGAAATCATATTTCCCATGACCCCGATGTCATGTGGTTTAAAATGTCACATCAATAACTCGTGGGAAGGATGGTAGTTGGTCAAATCACCCCACATCACTGGTCCAGGTACTTTCCCAGATGACGTATCAAAAGGACGTCGTCACATAACTAACTCAAAGCTCATCATTTGAAATGGATTGATGAAGCGTGGCACACCAACATACTATGATAGTAATTCGTGATTAAAATGCAAATACTATCAAATCTCAAATATGAATCGTTTTATCCTACTCTGGGAAATTGCTATCTTATGCATAAGAAAACAAGCTCGACGTGTGTTGATTTCTTGAGTCCTGTAAATTCAAAGGGTGGAAAAATCATTGTCTCTGCAAAGTCTGAAAGGTATGGATAACACTCATCAAGTAGTGTTTGTTGCGACTAGGTTCTCAACTAATGTGACAAGCTGGTCAATAAGTAAGAAAGAAAGATGGGTCTTGCAGATACTGGTAACTAAATTTCATACTGAACCTGCAACTAATACAAAGTCCGGGGTTAGATTAAACCCCGTTATGAGGGATCTCATCATGAATGAACATGCACACAACACCTACAATCCAGATAGAAAGAGGAAAAGGAGCAAAAGGCGGAAGACAAAGGCCAAAACTGAGATGATAGAGAGCGTTGGAGAAAATATCGCTTGGTTGAGTACCCTGGAGGAGGAAATCGCCAAGCTGAGGTAAATCCTCAGGTAAATTTAGGTGCATTTCATAAAGTTTTGGACAGATGGTAGCTTAGGAAAAGGGAGTCCTGATATGATAGGCATGTTACTAATGATCCTTTTAAATAGGATAATTGTTCTTCCTTTTTGTAACATGTATTTATTTTAGAATTATGAGGAAGTCAGAACGTTTTAAATTCCACGAGAAAATCCTCTATATATGTTTGGTCTCAAGGGTATAGAAAACATGGAGAAAAGAGGAGCCTTCCCTCTGTGCAGGAAAACTTTGTAAACCTCTGGGGCTGGATTGAATACATGAATGCAAAGGCAGATTTTGGACTTTTTTATGAAAAGATTCTAACTGGTGGTGTTATGAGTCTCGTTTTCTCTCATAGTGTGTGATTCTTGTTATTCTGCATTTCATTTTTGCTTTCCTCTGTCTAAATTGAGAAATTAAAAGTCTAGAATTCATTTTTCATTGCTCTCGACTTGGTGATTTATACTATGTTTATCTCTTCTAAACCATTTCAGAATTCATTACCATAATGCTCTAATAATAGTTGTGTGTTTCTTTGCTTCTGATACCACCTAAATTTTCAAGTATAAACTCAGAAGTCACTTCCTCATTTATCCTTTTCCTCTTGATTGTTTTCATGATTTGGAAATGCATCTTACATTCCTGACCCCATAGCCTAAAGGTCATCTTCAGTTCTTCAACAATTTTATTAAAAATCCCCAAAACAAACCAAATCTAGCCACCGATTTCCATAGATATATCAAGTGACACAAGAGAGCCCTCTCTGAGTTGAGTAGGCTAGTGCCTCAACTCTAAATCTGGTTGAAACAGTTACCTCTGTCGTTTGTCTATTCAACTAGACATAATTTACAGAGTGCTAACATTCTGGCGCCGTTTCCGAGGATGAAATTGAAAACGTTTCCCTGGGAAGAACGACATGGTTGAGTTCTAAGGTTTGAGAGAAACAAACACTTAGACACATATTGGTTGTATTCCTGCTCTGGTGACTTCACATCAGTCTGAAGGTGACTCTGCTGGTAAAAGAATCCTGAATTTCCAAAAGGCGACTCCACTCTCAATACTTCAAGCGCAAGACAGAGACTTCACTGAAATATGAGACCCCTTGACTTGGGCAAGGAAAAGCATCATGAAGGATAACAGGTACTCAAAATGGGACCTCTTCCAAAGAATTTTACTTTTCATTTTTAGTTGCCTTTGCTCCTTCCTTGAACATGCCAAACAAAGTTTTCTTTACCTATTGTATTTTAATTATGATCATGAAAGACTTGCAATTATATTTCTCCTCTCTACATAGCACATGCATACCCTCACCTTGTCGCTGGTTCTGATAAAAAAAATTCACCTGGGCCACGCAATGACAATGACCAAGTTGATAAATCTCATGAGACCTAGGCCGATGTTTCTTCCATAGTTCTTGTTCCAAAACCCCCCAAGGCCTGACATAGATATATACCCTTAAATCTACCCCAAAATCTTCATGATTTCCCTCCAAATTACTATGAGTATCTACTTGTGTTTGACGAAGAATTTGATATCATCTTGGCTGAAAATCATATTCAAGGGTTTGAGCATTTTATAGACTTATTTGAGATTGACCACGATGATGTGTGTATGAAAGTTTTCTCTCAATCCTTGAAAGGAGACACCAAACACTGGTTCAAACATTTACATCCAGAAACAATCAGCTCATTGGTGGAATTGAAGAAGTTCTTTTTAAAGTTTTGGGGAAAGGATAAATCCTTAGAGATGCAACTCACTGAGTTTTATGCCTTGAAAAGACACAACAATGAAGCGATTTATGTATTCAGTAGAAAGTTCTTTAGTGTCTATTATAATTTGTCCGAAGAAATTCAACCCTCTCAAGTTGTTGCCATGCTCCACTATGCAACTTCTCTTCATCTAGATTCTTCTTTCCTCCCGATGGAAAGAAGACCCGAGTCCTTACAAAAAATGTTTAGTGATGCTCATTACATTCAACACAACATCCAAGCATGTAAACAAATCCAGAATGAGGGGTTGAATGCTCAAGAACATGAAAGTAAATATAAACATAAAATAGTTGATTGGAATCTTGAGCATATAATTGATCATATCATAGGTCCTCTCGAAGTTTCCAATGTTAATGATTTTGCAAAGAATTATATTCCACTTGTTGAAAGAAGATATGTTGATTTAGCTTCTGATCCATCCCATGATAAGCAGGAGGCTTATGGTTTTATGTATTCATTTGTAGACAGTCAAGAAGATGAATTTGCAAATCAGTTTGTTGAAGAACATGTTGACGTTCCAAGGTTGTTCTTGTTAGATGACATTGCATATGTTGTTGATTTACCTATATATGATGAATACGATGATGATTGTGATGGTGACTCCTTGGAACAACCAACTGCATGTTCCCTATCAAAAAAAAAAAATTCAGCAGTATAGTGAAATGACTCAACCTGCATATCACAGTTGCAGAGGAAAGGATATCAGATCAATTGAAGGAGATTCTCCTCATTTATGTTTTGCTGCATTTAAGTTGTTGAAAGAGAACTCTAAAATCATCATTGAGGAAAATGAATCTGTTCTTATGCAAAACCACGCTAAATCAATGGAGCAGAATGACAAGATATCACAACACACTTTTCATGTGCTTGAAGACCCTATTACTTGTGTTGAAATGCAGCCATCTGCTGGGGATAAAATTGAATACGGTTTCAAATCAAGTGAGACAACCCTACCATTATGTTTTTCTTCTTTCGAATTATTGAAGAAAAATATTTGTAGTATCTTAGGTCAAGAATCCTCCAGGCATGAGAGGAGTGGTGATGATAATTCTATGAAAAATCACATAAAAGGTCATGTCAGCCCAGATTTGCAGTCAATGTTCAGCCATCAGCCTAAAAAGGAAGAAGAAGTTGCTCCATAAAATATTGTTCAAGGTCATTTTCTTTCTCCCAAAATCAATATAGATTTTCAACATGAAAAAATGTTTCAAAGTGTTTTCTCTTCCCTTGAAATGACAGGATGGTTCAATTTATAAACAACATAGACATGGATGAGGATTCTGAAACTACATCTATGGAAACTTCCAGCAATGAAAAAACAAATGACATAGATTTCTAGGAAAGAAACAAAACAATGTATGCCACTTTTCAATCAGAAATAAAGAAAGATAATGAAGAGGCAGTGGTTTTATTTGGTTCATTTGAAAATCATGGTTTTGAAATTGCATCCATGGGAACTCTAGACTGTGAAATAGTGCATGTTGTTAGCTTTTCACATTTGCAAGAAGATTATGAGCAGGAACTTATTTCCATTCATTCATTTGAAAGTTAAAATGACAATCCTCAAGCAGATTTCCAGAAGTTTAATGAAACCAAATCAGAATTGTTTGATGAACAAGAGGATGCACGTAATATGGTTGTCGCATTTGAAAATGTTCAAGAATGTATGAATGTTTTTGTTGATATGCATGGGAGAGTACAAAAACCTATTTCTTCCATTTCATTTGAATATGTTCTCAAATCAGAAGAAATAGAGTAAGAGAAGCAAATGCTTATGAAAAAGGATTTCCTTTATGTTTTTGCTCATCAAGAAGAAATGACTTTTCATGGTCTCCAAGATCTTGTAGCCATCCTATTACAGTCATCATTGAAGGAGGAGTTTGTTTTATTCATGAATTCAAGTTTTGGATTCAACTTGTGTTTTCAGCTGCCATCTTTTACATTTGTTTGCCTGCTTAAGAAAGATGTGATCGGGGAAAAATCGGGATACCAATTTCTTGACTGGTTGCATTGGCACTTCAACATATTTTGATTGAGTATTTCATCTCAGTAGTCTTAGAATAGATAGGAGTGTGCAAATAATCTTGTCGGTCAAGCATTTTTCAGTTTGAGTTTTCTAGTACTAGATATAGTTAGTTTTCAATAATATACTCGAACGTCCAACATCCAGTCAGAAATAGTGCACAGAGCTTGGTTTTCAGCCGACGCTAGTGACATGGTAGGAGAAGGGTACACACATGTTTTGGGAGAATCCCAATGGATCAGTCACCGGGTCTATGAGTTCTTTGCTACCTCGCAGGGAGGATAACATCCCCAGTTGGAGCCAATGTTATCACCTTAACAATTTTCATATCAGGATCTAAAAATTTCAGAAATTTAGCGAAAGGCTATACCACAGTAGATGCGTGATAGTTTAGGGGGAAGGTTTATATCCCACAACATATAGAAAAATATAGTGGAGTTAGGAAGGGAGTAGCTCGGTGAACCGTCGATTTTGAAGAATCCTCGATCCACGGTTGAGGCCCACATTGGGCCGACAAATAGCACGAAACTTAATTTCGAGAAGGCAGACCGGGGAAAACCATTATGGTTTTCATGGGGAATGTGTGGCACTCTTACACATGCATCGGGGCAGACAATAGATTGCCTAAAACCACTTTTCCCATGGCCCCGATATCACGTGGTTTAAAATGTCACATCAATAACTCGTGGGAAGGATGGCAGTTGGTCAAATCACCCCACATCACTAGTCCAGGTACTTTCCCATATGACATATCAAAAGGACGTTGTCACATAACTAACTCGAATCTCTCATCATTCAAAATGGATTGATGAAGCGTGGCACACCAACGTACTATGACAGTAATTCGTGATTAAAATGAAAATACTATCAAATCTCAGATATGAATCGTTTTATCCTACTCTGGGAAATTGTCATCTTATGCATAAGAAAAACAAGCTCGACCTGTGTTGATTTCTTGAGTCCTGTAAATTCAAAGGGTGGAAAAATCGTTGTCTCTGCAAAGTCTGAAAGGTATGGATAACACTCATCAAGCGGTGTCTGGCACGACTAGGTTCTCAACTAATGTGCCAAGCTGGTCAATAAGTAAGAAAGAAAGATGGGTCTTGCAGATACTGGAAACTAAATTTTATACCGAACCTGCAACTGAGATAGAGTCTGGGTTCATATTAAACCCTTTTATGAGGGATCTCGTCATAAATTAGCATGCAAACAACACCTACAATCCAACCGCAAAGAGGAAAAGGAGAAAAAGGTGGAAAATGGGGGCCAAAACCAAGATGATAGAGAGCATTGAAGAAAATCTCGCTTGGTTGAGTACCCTGGACGAGGAAATCACCAATATGAGGTAAATCCTCAGGTAAATTTAGGTGCATTTCAGAAATTTTTGGACAGATGGCGGCTTAGGAAAAGGGAGTCCTGATATGACATGCCTGTTACTAATGGTCATTTTAAATAGGATAATTGTTCTTCCTTTTTGTAATTTGTATCTATTTTAGAATTATGAGGAATTCAGAACGTTTTAAATTCCACGAGAAAATCCTCTATATATGTTTGGTCTCAAGGGTATAGAAAACATGGAGAAAATATGAGCCTGCCCTATGTGCAGGAAAACTTTGTAAAGCTCTGGGGCTAGAATGAATACATGAATGCGAAGGAAGATTTTGGAATTTTTTATGAAAAGATTCTAACTGGTGGTGTTACAAGTCTCGTTTTCTCTCATAGTGTGTGATTCTTGTTATCTTGCATTTCATTTTTTTTTTCCTCTATCTAAATTGAGAAATTAAAAGTCTAGAATTCATTACTCAATGCTCTCGACTTGGAAATTTAGACTATGTTTATCTCTTCTAAACCATTTCATAATTCATTACCATAATGCTCTGATAATAATTGTGTGTTTCTTTTCTTCTGATACCACCTAAATTTTCAAGTATAAACTCAGAAGTAACTTCCTCATTTAGCCTTTTCCTCTTGATTGTTTTCATGATTTGGAAATGCATCCTACATTCCTGACCCTATATCCCAAAGGTCATCTTCAGTTCTTCAATAATTTTATTAAAAATCCCCAAAACAAACCAAATCTAGCCACCAATTTCCATATATATATCAAGTGACACGAGAGATCCCTCTCTGAGTTGAGCAGGCTAGTGCCTCAACTCTAAAGTTGGTTGAAACAGTTACCTTTGTTGTTTTTCTATTCAACCAGACATAATTTACACAGTGCTAACAGTGGATATAAGAATCTAAAAATTTTATTATTATTTTTACTATAATCTCTTAATTTTATATTAACCCAATTTATTGGGCAACTATCATTAATAAGACAACATAGATTAACCTCTAATAAATTAACCCATAATTTCAAGATTAAAGGAAATACACCCTATCCCATCCTCCTCTTAGAGGCAAGCCTTCCCCCCCTTGAGAGCACGACTATGACTAGATACCTAATGTATAATAACACATTTAACAACATGGAAGACAAGAGGCTTCCTAAAATTGCTTCAAAATCTAGTCGTAACCACCATCGACTCAAGTGAGGATGTCATAAAGATGCCCAGTCTTGGATAAACTATTGGGGAATCATGGAAGACACCATTTTGTAGAATAAGGATACTATTAAAAATATCATAAAATCAAAATTTAAGGAGAAAATATGGTGTGATAAAGAGTTAGAGGAAAAGACAAAATTTAAGTATTATAAAGATGTAATCAACCCTAATCTAAAAGATCAAAACTATCTCTATGTTTTGACAAATGTAAAGAAAAAAATAAGCATTGTGAATATAAGGACAAATTCTCACGAGCTCCATGGTGAAACTAGGCGTTGGTCAATTATTAAGACATCATGGGATGAAAGAGTGTGTCACCTTTGTGACACTAAGAAGGTTGAAGATGAAAAGAACTTTCTCTTATATTGTCCAGCCTATACCCAGATTAGATCTCAATTTCAAAATATCTATCACACTACCAACCTTCCTAACATTTTAACTCAACAAAACTATGGTGACCTTGGAAAGATTCTCTTAATTCTTTTTGAGCACATAAACAAAATTCTAAAGAATTGCAAGTAATCTCTTACCCTCTTAAGGTCTGATAGACCAATTCGTTCTCAGTGGATGTTAATCATCATCATCATCATCAATAAGGAATTCACATTACTTTATTTTCTAATTATGTCTTTGCTTCTACATACCATGTGTATTTTTCTTGTCATTTCAATATTTTTCCCCTAAGATTCATCTACAAAGGTAATATTGAAAATATCCAAAGTCTTCTATTCAAGGCATCTACTACCTTGTTTAGCACTCCTTTAATATATTTTATGTCAAAATAATATTCACTCAATAATTCTAACCATATTTTTGTTCTAGCATTCAAATTACTTTGCCTAAATATATGTTGAAGTCCATTGTAGTCTATCTTTAGTTCAAACTTTATTTTGACCAAATAATGTGTCAAAATCCTCAATGCATGCACTACTACAACAAGTTCTAAGTCATTTGTCTCATTGTTCTCTTCACGAGGTCTCGATTTTATTGAAGCATAGACTATCACCCTACCTGCTTGCATTAGGAATGCACCTAATCCTTCTTTTGAAGCATCCATACAAACTAGAAAGTCATGATCCATATCAGGCACCTTTAGTATCAGAGTTGTCGTCAACAATTGTTTTAAGCTTGATGAACCCATGTTCACACTACTTTGTCCATACAAATTTCTTATTTATCTTTTGAAATTTTGTAACAGGATTTACAATCTTCAAAAAACTTTCGACAAATATTCTATAGTAACCAATCAATCCCATAAAATTGCATTCTTTAGCTACATTTGCAGGCACTGAACATTCCATAACAACTTCTATATTTGTTGGATCCATAGAAATTCCTTCTTCTAAAATGATGTGACCCAAATAATGAATACCTAATTCAAATAAATAACACTTAGAAAGTTTAACATGCAACCTTTTCTCTCTATGAAACCACAATACTAGCCTTAAATTTTCCTCATGCTCCTTTGTTGTCCTTGAATATATAAAACTATTGTCTCAAAATACTTGCACAAACTAAGTGAGGTATTTCAAATCACCCCATTCATCAAAATCCTAAACACTACTCACACATTTGTCAACCCAAATGGCACCACTAAAAAATCATAATGACCAAAACACATATTAAACATCATCCTAGGAATATCCTCTTCCCTGATTCTTAACTATAATTTCTCAATATCAAATCAATCTTTGAAAATATAGTTGCCTCTTTCATTTGGTCAAATAAATCATCAATATTGGGAAATGGTTATTGATTTCTTATGGTTTCTCTGTTCAACTATTTATAGTCAATAAAAAGCCTCCATGATCCATATTTGTTCTTTACAAAGATGACCAACACTCTCCATGGTGACATAATTGAACAAATAAATCCCAAATCCAACAATACTTGGTGTTGCATCTGTGTTAAGAACCAAATACCAATATAGCATAGAAAAACCTCAGAAAAAGTACTCAACGCCTTGAGAAAGAGATAATTTCAGATAATAAGTCTCTTCGAGGGGGAAACCTCCTTTTACCCCACTTAAATGTTAAAGTACAAGATGATTCAAAATGAAAATGTCTCCTTGGTATATATAGGAGACTAGGAGGTATAATTACAACTAATGGCCTAAAGCTGACATAAATAAAATAACATTACTAATGTAATATACCCCAATTAAGGGAATTACTTGAGCCAATATTAGAGACTTAACATGCTCCCTTGAGACAAGTGTTGTCCACAATGCTTGGTAACTCTGGATGTACAGTATAAAGAAGACTCATCTTCCCAAGTGGAATCTTGGTAGATGGTTTCCTCCATTTAATGAGATACTCTAAAATGGATCTATTCTCCAACTGAGTAGTTCTTGTGTCAGTGATGGCTTCAGGGTTCAATATGATTTTTCCTTCCTTTTCAAGTTGTGGAAATATAGATTGAGCGGGATCTTGTAAGCCTATAACAGCTAATCATGAAACATGGAAGCCCAGGTTATGCTAAGTGAAGATCACGGTACAGCTCTGTTGTATGCCATAAGGTACCAGAAATCTTTTTGCAACTTTTATATGGGTCATAGTACTTTTGGTGATAATTTATTATCCTTCTTGTGGCTTTAGCAGGGGACATCTATTTGTATGGTTGTAGTCTTAAAAACACCCAATCCCTACTTCAAAACTTGATATTTCACTCGATGTTGATATGCTTGTTGTTTCATGCGATTATGTGCCCATAGGTGGAGTTGTCCTTCAAGATTTGGAGAACATTTGTTGATTTTCAATGTGATCTTCCATTTCTTGGACATCAGACTTTTCTTTTAGAAGAAGTGATGGAAGGAGGCGAGTATCCATAAAGAAGTGCCATAAATGGCATTGTCATTTTTGTTGCGATATATGAAAGGAAGTGTTATACCACCATTCTACAGGGTATCATTTGAACCATTGTGTTTGTTTATCGAGGAGACAAAACCTTGAAGGTAGCCTTCAGGACATTTTATTTCACTATCTCGGTTTTGTCCATTAGATTGAGGATGATAGGATGAGCTATGAGCCAATTGAGTACCCAAACAGAAAATAATTATGTCTAAAATGTCCGATTGAAGATAGGATCTCTGTCACTTGCAATAATCTTTGGGATGCCATGCTTTTGAGCTGTCTCCATGAATCCGGTGACAGTGTACTAACTTTGAAGGGATGAGAGGTGCAAAAAAGTGTGTGTACTTAGTGATCTATCAATCACCATGATGACCTCTTTCCAGCCAGGACTTGATAACCACAGCTGATGAAATCCTTGGAAACCTCCTCCCGTCTTTGCTGACTTGGGATGGCTAATCAGTTTTAAAAGACACAGGGGTCTTAATTGTTTCCTTATTTTGTTATGGAAATAAATTTTCAAACCTTATTTGAACATCATTTTTTAAGACCATCCCAAGAAAAATCCTTCTTGACTCTATGGTAGGTTTTCCAAAATCGAGTGCCCTCCTACTAGAGGGTGTGCAATTCCAATAGTGCCTTTTTGTTTGAGTTGGGAGTTTTACACAAAATATAAGCGATCTGTACCATAGTGAATCATTTTCCATGTAAATGTGTCTGAAGCACTGGAATCCTGCTACCAACCTTAACTGAATGAGAGTCCACACTTTTAGTCATTCTTCCAGTCATCCAACATTCTATTATCCAATTGGGTTCAATGATCGAGATGCTTGAAAGGCCTCAACATCTTCATCGCTTATTGAGAATGCATCACGCCACAACATTGCTTCCCCTTTTTATAGATGATTTCAAAATCATGGCCAATATCTTGGTTACCCATTTTGACCTTGTTCTTAGAAGATAGTCTTTGTTCAAGTATTTAAGGTATCATGATATTCACGACCTTGAAGTGCCTACCTATTAGGTAAGGATGCCATTTCTTCAATGCATGTAGTATTGCCATCATTTCCTTCTCATAAATGATGGGTTTGTGTAAGTCCCTTTTCCCTTAATTGATGGAGCTTTTTCAAAAGCCGAGGGGCCTTCCTTCTTGCATTAGGACAACACAATTCCATTTCTCAAGGCATCATATTCCACAATAAAAGAGTTTTGTGAAGTGCAGATTGGTCAAGACCAGGCTTTACCCATCACCTCTTTAAGTTGTTCAAAATCTTTAGTTGCCTCTCAGAGTCCGTGAAATGCATCCTTCTTAGTTAGTGGTTAAATGTCTTTGCCTATTCTTCCATAGTTGAACAAACTTGCGATGGCTTATCGAGCTTAAAATCCTCTAGAATTCTTTAATGTTTTGGGAATCGGCCCAGTCCATCATAGCCTTAATCTTATTAAGGGTCTACCTTGACACCTTCATGAGATACAATATGACCCAAATACTCTACCTCCTTTACTCCAAAGAAACACTTATTTTGGATGGTTTGACATATAGTTATTTATCGCTTTAGTCGTTAGCACCTTGTCAACATGTTGCATGATCCTCCAAGACTTGCTATAGATTAGTATATCATCAAAAAGCTTTTAACACAAATTTTTGGAAGGGCTTGAAAATGGAATAAATCAACCCTTGGAATGTGGAAGGTGCATTTAAAAGGCCAAAGGCATGACCAAAAATTCATAATGGCCTTGATGAGTTAGATGTTGTTTTGGGATATCTTCTTCCTTCATTACGATCTTATGATACCTACGGATAGAGATCCAATTCTGTGAAATAGATTGCTCCATGTAGTTCATCTAACAATTCATCAATGAAAGGAATGGAAAACTTATCTTTAATAGTGATCTTGTTGATCTCTATAATCTGGACACATAAGCCATGAGCTATCTTTCTTGAATACCATTACCGAATTGTAATGGGAGTAAGAACGGCTGGAGTCTAATAATGCAAGCCTCTAACATTTTTTCAACCACATGCTCAATTTCACTCTTAGGGTGCAGGTATCATGGCTTGATGTTAGGAGGCCTCGAGGAATGTAGATTTCATGATCATGATTTCAAAGTGGGTGGAAGACAGCTGGGAATATCTTCAAATAATTTGAATGCCTATCAATGATCCTTTAAGATCTTGAGGAATAGATGGCTTAGATGTTTGAATCTAGTAGGCATAGTTGTGCAATAGCATGATGCCCCTTTTTCAATGAATTTTGTCGTATTCGTTAGGGCTTATCACCTTATCGGGTTTCCTGTGATACCTCTTAGCTTAATTTCTTTTCCTTCAATGAGAATTTCATGAAAGTTCTTGAAAATTAAAATCCCTTTATTCCCAATGATTGTAACAATTAGATTCCTAATACAACATCTGCACCACCATGGAGTATAGAAATCATTGGACTATTCATTACATATTCCCCATAGTAGATTTATCTTATTGCATTTTCTGAGCAATTAATAGTTCCTCCAACTTCAATCATTACTTGAAACTCACGGTGCCTAAGATATACCGTGGTGAGATCTTTGGCTTCAATTTATTGTGAATGAAATTATGAGTACTTCTGGAATCAATTAGGACTATTACCTTTTTCTTTTGATGTATCCTTAGATCTTGAGGGTTTTGAGGAGTGCTAATTCAACCAATGCATTACGATATCATGGAGTCAACTCTTCGGATAAGGAATTTGATTCTACATTTTCATCTTGGATGGTTCTTGTTCTTTTCTTCTTCCTCTTTATAATCTATGTAGAATATTTCTTCTCACCACACTTATGTCCCCTTCTTGTACTTGTTGTCACAATTAAATATAAACTATTTTTCTTTCTTTCCTCCAATTGTTGAGGTGTATCAACCTTGTAGGTTGAGGTGTTTTTAGAAGGAGCATTGTTCTCTCTATAGATGTTAGGATTGGTCATTCCTAGTAGCCCATAGCCATATTTTTACTTTCAACATTTCTTGCCACCTTAATGCATTCTCCAATGATTTGGGTTCCCAAAGTGAACCTCATGTTAGAATATTATCCTTTAAAGTTCCCATGAATACATCAATCAAGTGCTCATCCGAATATTGGTTGCCTTTATATTCAATCTTTGGAAGTTCTCAGTAAGCCGATGGCCGAACCCTTTTGTGAGATTTATCAATTGGCTAAAGAAGGTATTGCTCCTTGGCAATCCTCATAGTGTGCTATCATTTTTCTTCAAGTGAAAATTGTCCAAGTGATGGTGATTTGAGAGAACAAATCCATCAAGACCAACCTACAAATTGATTAGGTTCTAAATATAAAGAAGCAGTGTTGCCTTTTATGTATGTGGCACATTATGGAATCAAGAATTGCTCCATCCCGGAAGTATCCATGTGAGTTGGGTCCTTGCCATCAAACTTCCTCATATCAATCTTAGGAACATGGTTGGTCTTTCAAACCAAGTTGGAGTTTCTCCATTCTTGATTCACCTTCCTCATCATGAATTTCATGGGATGCACATTTTCACTTTTGGTGTCTTCTCTATTACGGAAATTTTCAATAGCCATGATCTCCTTTTAATACATCCATCTTAGTATCCAACTTAGCTTCCATTAACGAATCCATCTTAGTATCCAGCAACCAGTGAGATCCATCTTCTTTGTAGTTCATTTTATGTCATTTCTTCACCTTCATCCAAGAGTCAAGTAGGGTTTTCTAGAGGCTTAGTTGGTGTAGAAATTCCTTTTTGGTGGCATGTTGGCCGTATCACTTTTGAACCTTGATTTTTGAGGTGGTTCTGCTATACAATGTTTCTTCTGTTGTATCTCCCAGGGTTCGTATTCTTGGTATGCCAGCTTTTTTGTAGTTTTCTGATGTTTCTTCTCTGCAATACCACAGATCTGATCAAAGCTGGATGTACCAGAGTGGGATTTCGTGCTTCCCTAACTTGTGGAGTTACGTGTCCTTTCGGGAGATCTCACTTGTATAAGCGTGCCCTGCACAAAATAATTGATATAAAATTTTTGAAACTCGCACCAGAAATACTGAAGACTGTCCAAGATCCAATGAAAACAGTCCCACTCAATTTGGGATACTCTAGGAAGAGAGTTATGACATTTCTGGAACACCTTCTTGAGACTTGTCAATAGGACTAGTCAAATTCTCTATCTTACACATGGTGTATCTGAAAATTTAAGATTACCTAGAAGATTAAAGTTTTACCATAGATACATTACTAATTTCTGCAAATATCCTCCAGATTTCAGGGACTGAAACATTACAAAAAAGTTTTTATAGTGAAATTCCTCAATGACTCATTTTGGGATGATTCCCGAACCCTATCTTGTATAGGTTGTATCTCGAAAGTATAAGGCCTAGGAGATGAATTTTAACCCAACGTACCTTGATCTGTCTACTAAATGTCCTCGGTAGTTTCTTAGAAGCGTTGTAGAAAGAAATTTATAGTGAAAATTCAAGGTGTCTCAGATGTACTTGGTGAAACCCCAAGACCTTGAGCTCTGATACCATATGTTAGAACCAAATACCAATATAGCATGCAAAAAACCTCTAGAAAAATTACTCCAACACCTTGAAAGAGTTAATTTTAGATAATAAGACTCTTGAAACCTCCTTTTACCCCACTTAAATGTTCCAGTACAAGATGATTCAAAAATGAAAATGTCTCATTGGTAAATATAGGAGACTAGGATATATAATTAAAACTAATGGCCTAGTAGGCATAAATAAAATCAATATTATAATATAATATGCCCCAATTAAGGGTAATGAGACAATAATGGGGCTTAACAATCTACAACTCTTGCAATTTTGTGGTTGTCATGCGATAAGAAGCCTTCAAAATAGGCTTAGTTTCTTGTTTGAGTTCAATTGTGAATTCCAACTCCCACTTAGGAAGTAATCAAGGTAACTCTTAGAATGTTGGAAAATTCTAATAATATAGGATGTTAAACTATGTTCATCATATCCTATTTCTTGTTCATATTTGTCACACCATACAACTCGCAACTCTTCCTAAGACTTTTCTTTAGTTGCATCATTGAAATAAATCTCAAAGACACTCCTCTATTATTCATTGCTAAAATTATTTTATGTCCCAAGTCATCTATAAAAGTAAAGCATTTTGCCTCTTAAAATCTTCTTGTCTCGTAAGTTCTATCCAATCCATAACTATGATCATATTACAAGATCCAAAGGTGGTAGTGTACAATGACACTTAGGTAACAACTAACTACCAGCTACCTTAGCTAACACGGAAACCATTTAGGCACGATTAGAAATGGAATCTTGATTGTTTTCTGTCATTCCCATCTATGTAATGCATTTGAAAAAAAAAAAAAAATTTCTCTTAAATCTATCAATAATGGAAAAAAGTACCATTAATATTACATGTCATCTCAAGCACCATTGAATGATGTTCAACCTGGTGATAGTTTACCATTGCATGAATCATGTGGGATTTTCCCAAGTTACCAATAGTGGCTTGGTTCTTTTCCTTACGATATTCTATATGGGCATGTGGGAAATATTTATGAAAATGTGGCTCTCCAAATGTATAACACTCCCTCTTAGGAGGTTGCCTCTAACTCCAAGACTGTGTAAATGTATACCCACTACCCTCTCGAGTATGTTGTGGTCTAGCATTTCCTTGCTACATTTTTGGCTTATATCGTGGTTGTTATGACCCAAGGGGACCATATATGGGGTAAAATGTATTTATATGATATGATCCCAAAGGGGCGCATATATGGGGATACTTGTAAATGTAATGTGTAAATGTATAGGTAATGAGGGCCGACCTAATAGTAAAAGAGCCTCATGTAGAGTGTGAATAAAATATATATAGAGATCATGTATTTATTAGTGAGACATGTGGTGTGATGTATGAATGTATTTGGATGTTTGGAGGGAGGCTCTCCTTATTGTTGGAATTATTGTGTAACTCATGTACATCTTATCTATATTGGAGTTGTTGTAATAATCCAAATGCTTAAAAATATCATAAAATATATGCCACCGATTGTGAGCGTGGAGAACAACTCCAATATAGATAAGATGAATGGAGTTACACAATAACTCCTTAAAGATTAGGATTACCTCTTCCAAACATCCAAATACATTCTAATGCAGACACCATAGTTTCTACAATCTATCCCTATAAAAAACCAAGTGTTTGCCCATAGCATGCACAACAACAAAGTATTAATTTGTAACAGAAATTAACCATTAGAAAATATCACAAGGGAATTTACTACTATAGGAATAAAATAGAAGAAATAAATTAGTGGTCATAACACATAAAATATCTCAATTAGTCAGGAACATAGAGTTATTATTACAGCCATGCTACATCTCAGAAATTTGGAAAGATTATTTCCTCTGTCTCTGACAATGCATTCATTTTCTGGTTCTCTATGAATGCCTAATATTGTTTTCTCTGTTCTTCCTACTACACTTTCTTTTTTGTTGTTCTTCTATTTTATGTGTTCTTTAATTCGGAGAAATGAAATCAGAGTCAACTAAAAACTCTCCTTGAGATGAACCCTTTGCACTATTTTTTCATGCTTTATCTCTTCGTTTCTTGGTAGTTGAAACATTCAATCTCTTCGACTTCCCCAACCATTTCTTATTTTATTTTCTTGGGTAGTTACACATTCCAACATTTCAAAACCATTTTCTAATTATCAAGTTTATAAGATTTAATGGTTGTGGTGACTTAAACAATTCTTTTTCCCTTACTAAATCATCCAACCACTTGTCACGAGATATTTTCCATATATGTTGAACTAACAATGCAAAATATGTAATTAAAATGCATCATGTGTGTTAGGTGGTTGTTCTAACACAATATTGCAACAATTAATGACAACATGTCTTGCAGTGTTGCAACAATTGTGACAACAACAACAAAAATGTGTTATGACAATAGGAATTTGACAACAACAAATATGCTCCTACATCAAATTAACATTGATAAAACATAGGCTTGGACTCATGTGGATGCAATTTTAGATTGAACAGAGGATGAAGATCCTTGTAGGCACTCTAACTCCTTTTTCAGAAACCCATGATGCATATTTAGAACCCATATTTCTCCACTTGACTAAATATTCAAACATTATTTGTTTGGAATCTTCTTCTAAATCTTTTAAGCCAAAACTTGTTCCAATTCTTTGGTTGGTTTAACATGCAATTATTTCTTCCATTCATCCAGGATATATTCTTCATCATTCTCATCCCCCTTATGAAAATTATACCACCAAATCCGATACATTAAATATTGGAGAAATGCCAAAATCTTTTGGTAATTCTAACTTGTATGGATTATCAGAAATCTTTCTCAAAATCCTACATGGACCAATTTTTTGTAGTTAACTTTACTATAATAGCCGCCTATAAAGGAAATCTTCCTTTCTCCAAGTCATGTTACCAACTCTCCTTCTTCAAAAAAATTCATCTTAGTAGCATGCCACCACCTTCTTTATACTTGGGATTACTCCGTTGTAGCTTTCTTTTAATCTACTCATGCATTTCCTACATTCTCTTTGCAAATTTGATTGCATCAACACTCATTTTGTCCTCCATATTAGGAAACTTAACAAAATCAACAACTCCTTTCAATGACCTACCATAAACAATCTAAAAAGGACTCTTTCCTATAGATATGTTAACAAAATAATTAAAAGCAAATTCATCCCATGCCAAGATCAAATCACATTGTCATGGATTCTCCCCACTCAAACTCCTTAACAAATTTCCAGATTTTGATTCGCTACCTGATTGTCCATCCGTTTGAGGATGATATGTAGAATTACATAGTAATTTGGAACCCATCCTTTTCCAAAGTATCCTTCAAAATTTTCTAAGAAATATCATATCTCGGTCTAAAGAGTGATATTTCTTGGCATCCCATGTAATCTTACAATCTCTCTGAAAAACAAAACAACAACTTTAGTAGCATCAATGGTTTTCTTACATGGTATGAAATGTAGCATGTTGAAAACAAATCCACTACAACCATCACATACTCATGATTGGTCTGCATCATAGGGAATCCCAAAGCAAATTCCATACTTATATCTTCCCAAGGCTTCTCGAGTACCGATAGTGGTGTGTACAATCACGTGTTTTGACTCCTTCAGCACGACAAGTTGACAAATTTTGCAACATTCAACAAACTTCTTAACATCCTTGTTGATGCTAGGCCAATTCTCTCACTAATGTCATGGTCCTATCAACTCCAAAATGTCCACCTAAACTCTCTCTATGTATCCCTCTAATAATATTAAGCCTCAATGAGCTATGTGGAATGCACAAACTTTGGTTCTTGAAAAAGAAACCTTCTTTAAGATGAAAATCCAAATGTGGTGTTCTATCAATGCTCCAAGTCTCTTTGCATGCTTTCCAAGCCTCTACAGAAAAATATCCATCTTCTGCATACAATTCATTTATACATTCCAAGCTAACAAATTCCATTGACAAAGTATTCAACAACATTATCCTTCAACTCAATCCATCTGCAACTCTGGCTGACTTTCCAAACCCAGGTGTTTCAAGACAAGCAGTAACTGTAAATTCTACCAAATTTGGAATGCTTTTGTTAACTTACCTTAACTGTGATGTACTGTAACACCTTATGATCAATAAATAAGCAAAACTCCTTTGGTAGCAAGTAATTTCATTGTTTATTCAAGGCTTGTACAATATCATAAAACTCTTGATCAGAAATATAGTACTTCTTCTTAGCATCATTCAATTTTTCAGCAGAATGCAATCAATCTTCCTTCTTGTCTCAAAAATGCTCTAATTACTTAACCACTTGCATCACAGTCCACTTGAAATACTTTATTGAAATACAAAAGTGTTAAAATTGGTTGTTTAGTTACCTTTTTCTTCAAAATTTCAAATGACTTCATAGTTTGCACTACTGTTCACTTAAAACTTCCCTTCTTCATGCATTCATTGAGTGGTGCACAAATCTCTTGGGGCCCCAAATTAAATTTTTGTAGAAGTTTTCAAACCATGGAAACTTCTTACATCAAATGTACATTAAGGCGTTGATGATCTGAAAATAGAAGCTGACTTGTTGTATATACAGATCACCCTCTACTTCATTAAAAAATGAAACTTTTCTGAGGGACCTTGCTTCATGTGTTAAAATATGCAAGATAAATTATGTGTCAAAGTTTATGCTTCTTCCCTTTAAATGTTCATGTGTGAGGATATGTTATTTTAAATGGTTAAATATGTACTTTAAATAAATACACAACAACATAGCTTGCAGCAAATAAGCCATCAAACTCAGAAAAATCACAACATGATAAAGGTTCTCCCCCTCGGGCCTACATCTCCTTGAGCCTCCATCAATGGACTTGGCTCTCAGGATTAATTAGTCAAAGTTATTTTTACAGATGCTTCTCAGCTCCAATGGAAAAAAAACTATACCATTGGGATCAAAACAACAAAAACCCCAAAAAAAAAAAAAAAAAAAAAAAAAAAACGGATCATGGCTCATCAGGGCATGACCTCTTCTACATAATGACCTTAGCTTCCATAGGCTTCTCTATGGAAAAAAACACTTATAAAAGTCCTCAAAATCCTCTGAGAACTGTCCCAATTTGTTTATAGCATAACAATTAGCCAAAATGACTATTTAGTCACATAAAATAAACTTGGACTCACCAAAACATGTCCTCAATCAATGAGGGGTTCAAACTCCCTAGAGCTTGCTGGAACTTCAATGGTGTAAAAACTACAAATGAAGTCTTCAAATGGCCTTGATAGCAGTGCCAATGGATTCAGTACGTCCAAACACCTAATTTTGGGCTTTTCGTACCTCAATGTTAAAAATGAGGAAGATAGGCCTCATGCCATTCTCCTCCTTCAAGCTTCAGCAGTCTCTGGTTCATCAAAACACTTTTGTGTGTGAGCCAAGACTGCAGCCTCCCAAATTGTTTAAACCCAGCACGAGCAGCTAGTTCAATGAGTGCTATTTAGGATGGTTAATAGATAGCCAGCCCTAAATGCCTAACACTTTCAGTATGGTCCTCGACCTGGGCTAGATGCAAAGAGGGGCTAGCAGATTCAGACCCCAGCGCTCAGGTTGTGGTCACATGGTAATACATGGGACCATGGGCCATATTTCAAAACCCCTCCTTGGCCAAACCGATGGTTGTAAATATGTAAAATAAATGTGACCCGAGGAGTTGGGGCTAAGCCCAGCCAGGACCCCAAACTATCACATAAATTAATGATTTAAATAGTTTTAAAATCATATTGTTAATAAGCAACAACGTGTGGGCTAGTGGTAGCCCTCTATAGCGTGGAGGGAGGTTAGGGGTTGACCCCACGGACCTCCATGAATTTTAAAACAACTCGACCAAAGTGCCAATCATAGGGTGCCACGTGGAAGCCCATGGTAGACCCCGTGGCACCATACCATTGACCAAAAGTGATGCCACATGTCACATTAATTAGGCCATCTTGTCGGTGTAGCCATGTTGCTGTACCCATGGGAGTATGGTCGCCCTCGCCATTCAACTCTGCCACGTCATCATCTTGAACATGCCATGTAAATCCGTCTGGTTGCTTCTGTTGCGGTCGGCGTCCCTTTTTACTTGTTTGGCGATTTGAATAGATCATGATATATCTCTCATCCAGTATCCGTTTGGAATGAAACGAGTTCGCGTTGGGTTAAGTAGCGATGAGTTCTACGCTCGTTCGTTTTGAGGTAATTCTAAGAATGTTGATTTTTTGAGCTAAAATTTATACACGGTCCAGTTTTGATCACACCTTCCCACTGAAATGATTTTGGACCCACAAAAGCTTTGATTATCTGTCTGAGCTTCAATACTCTTCAACTTCCAAGTTCTATCAAGCCCGATTCTGCTTGAAAAGTCTTTTGACAATCACTGGATACTTTGACATGCCTTGCCTGTGGCTATGTCCCTCAGCAATTGTTCTCTGGCTGCTGCTGACCTACTGTTCTCTCTATGCTTGGAAGACTGCCAACCTTCCGCGAGAATCAAGTCCCTCTTGTAAACTCTTTAGCATGAACACAATCTGCTCTACAATGGATGCAAAAACTTCCCTGCGACATCCTGTCACAAACCAAGAAAACCATCAATCTTGAAAAGCAAATTATAGACAAGACTGAAAATGATGTCAACAAAGTCTTTTTTCTCTCTTTAAGAAAACGGTCGCATCTTGTACTTCATCAAGCACATGGTGTTTTCCTTTGCGCATCTTGGTGTACTCAAAATAAACACAAGCCAACAAACTGCATCGACTAAACATAAGTCGAAGAACATGATCGACACAACATAGTGATCAAGACAACATCGACACAATTCAAGACTCATTTGAAACATATCGACCTTCCAAATGACAAGTCGACAAACATGATACACAATCATGTTATAATCATGATGAACCATCACTAGGTTCCTTGCTTACACATACATAAAAACAAATGCATGTGCATGACTTTTCAGCTCTCCTGAGTACAAACATAAGTACACAAACCCACAGTAACGTATTGGTACATAAAGAATTTGAATATAGAAAAGATATATGGTACGTAACAGAGTGAACGTCGCTATCCATCTTTTACATCCTCCGTGGTTATGCAGCAACAAGAATGCCTTCAAATGAATTGCATTCACATGCAGCTTGCATCATACAAGTTATGATAAATTGTTGCAACTTGTCATACTCTCAACATAAATGTACACATAAAGCTGAAAAGTGCATATACAAACAAATAATTGCAAGCCTTACTTTCTCAATAAATCCAACCATTTCTCACAAGCCAACTCCAGCGGTGACTTTTTACGCTGAAAATCGTCCTCTTGTGAATCATCTTGACTCACATCGATGAATCTCACCTCTTCCGTGCTGCCAATCTCTTTATCAGCGCTTCTTATCGTAGATGAGTAGTTGATTCTGATAATCAACATTGGTCAATGAGATGACCCTCTTCTGATAATGAAGGTGCAAATATTTTGCATCCTCTTTTCGCGTTGTATTTGCTTGTAAAGTTTCTTGAAAGCGGTTAATCTTTCCAACATTTTGAAACATGATGGTTATATAAACCCACAATATAACATAGTTCTTTCTTCCATTTTGCAGCCTGGAATTTATCATGCTTAACATAATCAAAAAGCAACTGAATGATAGGCAGAATTATACATGAGACATTCACCTTTATCGCCTCTTTGGGGAGGTGAATTTGAAGTTACAAGCTCTCCTTTGAGATCATCAACGATTTATCTTGTCCTCATTGTTGTCACAACTCTTTTTGTTTCACACATTTGCATTCATCTTTAACTGGGCCTTGCATGTTGGAGGGATTGAACTTTCAACAAAAGTTCTTGAACTTTCTCACCTTTAAAGCCTTCTTGAGGGAGGTAGACGAAACCCTGTGTGTTGTTCTTGGAACTTTTTCCTTTGTCTCCTCGGCTTTGGAATTTGCTCCATCTCTTAGTTCATGTCAAGACTACAATACTTGGGTCTTTCTTCAACAACAATAGGCTCAACAATGCCCTTGTGCATGCTTACTAAACCTCTGCTTCACTGACCCATTTTAATATGGACCCTATTCCTCTTGTGTGATTTTCAAAACACCAAAAATTCATCTTGAGAGGAATATGAAGATAAACTAACATTACATACCTTATGTTCATGCATGTGCTTGTGGGGTTTCCTTTTGCCTCATGGAGTTGGTCTCCATCTCATGCAACCTTTCAATAATTTGGTCTTTCTCCTTCTTCACTTGTATCAACTTCTCTTCAAGGGAATTCTCTCATTTTTGTCTTCACACATCTCTTTCATCAAATCTCCTCATAGTGGTTAGAATCTCTTCTTTGTCAAAGGAATTTAGATAATGAACATGTATGAGAACTATGCTTGAAGCTTCATCCATCCTTGCGAAATATCAACTTCAACACAAAACTTGCACAAAACCAATGGCTAAAATCTCCAAGCTATCAATGGAAAAACACATGAGAAAAAACAAAATATGCTGATACCACTTGATCTGAAAATAGAAGGTGACTTGTTATGCTGTACAGCACCCTCTACTTCATTAAAAATAAAATTCACGAGGACCAACCTTCATGTGTTGGAAATATGCAAGATGTCGTGTATTGGTTATGATTCTTCCTTTAAATGTTCGTGTGTGAGGATATGTTCTTTTAAATGGTTAAATGTGTACTTTAAAATAAATACACAACAACATAACTGCAACAAATAAACCATCAAACTGAGAACAATCTGTATGATAAAGGATTTCACCCCCTCTAGGGCTACATCTCCTTGAGCCTCCATCAATGGACTTGTCTCTAAGTTAATTAGTCAAAAGTTCTTTTAAAAGGCTCTTTGCTCAACTCAATGGAAAAATTTGTACCATTGGGATCAGGTACATAAAACCCCAAAGGTATAATAGAACTCACGAGGATCATGGCTCATCGGGCATGACCTCTTCTACATGTGTAAGCTTCCTTAGAGATTCTCTATGGAAAAACACATGTAAAAGTCCTAAAAATCCTAGAAACTTTTGTCCCAATGTGTTTATAGAATAACAATTAGCCAAAATGACTATTGATCCTGAGAAAACAAACATAGGCTCAGCAAAACATGTCCTCAATCAATGAGGGCTTCAAGCTCCCCTAGAGCTTCTTTGGCGGGAAACTTCAATGTTTGAAAACCTGCAAAATAAGTATTCAAATGGCCTTGATAATAGTGCCAATGGATTAAGGACATCCAAAACCCTAGTTGGAAAATTCTTGGCCTCAATCAGGTAAAAATGAGGAAGATAAGGCCTCCACGCCATTCTCTTCCTTCCAAGCTTCGCCTCTACGGTTAGCCAAAGCGCTTGCCTCTATGTGTGTTTGAACCTAGAACCGCTCAAATTCGATGTTTAAACCAGCCGCCGTTGGCAGCGTAGCGGTCGCGAGACTATAGGATGGTTATGGATGCTGACCCTAGCGCCTAGCACTTTCAGACATATGGTCGCCATCAGGAAATACCGGTGCTGAATTAAAGAGACTGGACGAACCCCAGCTTTCTGGTTGTGGTCACATGGCGTAATACATAGGACCACAGGCCACATATTTAAAACCCTGCGCTCACGCCATCGATGGTTATGGGCATATGTAAAATAAATGTGTGGCCAGAGTGAAAGGCCTAAGCCCGGCAGGACCCAGCAGACTATCACATAAAATTGAATTTAAATAGTTTTAAAATCATATTGTTAATAAGAAACAACATGTAGACTAGTGGTAGCCCACACTCTACAAAATCGTATAGCCATGGGGGAGGTACGGGGTTCGACCCCCACGGACCTCATACAATTTTAAAACAACAAAACAAATGCCCCCCGCCGACTATCACATAAATTGAATTTAAATAGTTTTAAAATCATATTGTTAATAAGCAACAACGTGTGGGCTAGTGGTATCCCACACTCTACCAAAACGTGGAGCTAGAGGGAGGTTCGGGGTTCGACCCCCACGGACCTCATACAATTTTAAAACAACAACCAAATGCCAATACCGGGGTGCCACGTGGCAGCCCATGACTGGGCCACATGGCACCATACCATTGACCAAAAACGATGCCACGTGTCACAACCTAATTCGACCACATCTGCCAATCAGCAACCGCCACATCAACACATGCCACATCAGCATACGGTCATACCTCTGCCATTCAACTCTGCCACATCATCATACGGACATGCCATATCAGCATTCGTACGGACTGTACGGACTGCACTGTCAGTGTCCCTTTTTTTACCTGTTTGACGATTCAAACAGATCGCGATATCTCTCTCTCTCGACGTCCGTTTGAGACGAAACAAGTTGTGTTGGGTTCGCAACGACGAGGTCTATGTTCTCATTCGATTTGAGGCAATTCCGAGAATGTTGATTTTTGAGCTAAAATTTGACCCCTGGTCTAGATTTTGATCAGTTGACCATTCGAAAATAGCCTTAACCTTTTCAGGATCCATCTTCAAACCTTCTTTGGAAATCAAAAATCCCAAGTATACTAACTCTTACTTAAAAAATGTACATTTCTTCAAACTGATCAACACTTTCTCTTCTCTCAACCACTATAACACCTTTCTCACATGCTCTAGGTGTTCTTCTTTGGTCTTGTTGAAAATAAAAATGTCGTCTAAGTACAAAACAACAAACTTCCCCAAAAATGGTTTCAAAATTCATTCCTAACTCTCATGAATGTGTTGGGTGCATTGGTTAGTCCAAATGGCATAACCAACCACTCAAACAATCCATCCTTTTTCTTGAACATTGTCTTCCATTAATCACCTTCCCTTATGCAAATCTAATGTTAACCACTCTTCAAATCAATATTTTAAAATTACTTGGCTCCACTCAAACAATACATGAGGCCATCCATCCTTGGTAAAGGAAATATGTACTTGATAATAATTTTGTTAATAGCTCGTGAATCGGTACACATTCTCCATTCACCTGATTTCTTGGGTGTCAAACTTGTAGGTGCATCACACAGACTCAAACTCTCTCTGATCATTCCTATGTCAAGTAGCTCTTGAACCTGCTTATTTACTTCCTCATTTTCTGCTGGAGTCATCTGATAAAGATCGTTATTTGGTATACTTGATCCCTATATCAAATCAATCAGATGTGATATACTTCTCAAGGGAGGTAAACATGTTGGTAGATCATATCCAACAATCTCCTTAAAATCATTCAACAAAGGTTGAATTTCCGGTGGCACATGACTCATTTTTTCAATCTCCAAAACTTCTCTTGGTACTAAGGCCAAACATAAATGATTCATCTTATGTTCTCTCAAGAATTCCTTAGTTGAACACAACATAATGCAGCTATTGTTATAAATATTCCTGTAGTCATTTTCTTTGCTATCATTACCACTCAAATCAATCGCCACCATTGGCTCCAATCTATATCTCTTTCCATCTTTTAAAAATTCATAAGTGTTCTTCCTTCCATCACGGAAAAATTTAATTTCAAACAACGGTAGTATTTCGATTAGTACATGATAATCATCCATCTCTACTATGTCACACAATACCTACTCACTAAACTTTCCAATCTGAAAACTCAACAAGCATTGCTCAGTTATAGTCACTTGTTGTCCTCTTTTCAACCATGATACCTTGTACATATTTTGATGTGGAATACTTTTCAACTTTAATTTATCCATTACTTTTGTGGATACAAAATTTTATGTACTTATTCCATCTATGACAAGATGACAACACTTATCCTGAATTTTGCATTTAGTTTTGATCACTTTCTTTCTCTGTTCATGCTCTTCTGATACCTTTGTCTTAGACTTGAGTAATACTCTTCTGAACATTAGGTTTTCTCCTTGCTCTTGTTGAAGTAATTATGCATTCCCACCAACAATTGTTTTCTCATCTTCTTAGGTAACTTGTATCCTAGCCTCAGTTCTTCTTGCTACATTTTGTCTCTTTGGAAATTTTGATGTTTTTTTACCCTCTAATCTACATCTATAACATGTAATCACATACTTACCAAGACCAAAACCTATACCTCTTCCAAAATTTATTCCTCCTCTTGTATTTTGATCGTTGTTTGCTTCCTCTTCCTTTTCATTGTCTTTAGCAGCACTTGTTTTTCCTCTACCTCTAGTTCCTTTTCCCCATAACTTCTATCGCAATCTCCTATCAATATTTTCTTCCACATTCAAAGAAAATTGATATGCTTCATATACATTATGAAATTAATGTGTACTCATACCATCTTGAATATGTACTTCAACCCATTCACGTATCTTTCCACTCTTTGATACTCTGGTTCTTTTATCCCTAACTTGAGGGATAGTTTAAAAAACTCCTTTGTATATTCATGAATAGATGTCTCTTTCTACCTTAAATTTTGCACTTGTTTGCACAAATTTTGTTGGTAATCTACAGGTAAAAATTTATCTTTAATTTTTTTCACCATCTTCATCTAGGTTTCAATATTTCCTTGTCGATTATCTACTCTGTCTTTCTGCAGCATATCCCACCAAAATGGAACATAGCCCGAAAATCGAACCTGATTGGGGTCTTGGATATTTTCATACTCAAAATATATTTTAATCTCTCTAATCCAAAAATGAGAGTCTTTGCTTTCAAAATACCATCGTAGTATGAAACTTCTACTTTTTCACCACCTCTATCTTTCAAAAAATATATCAACCATGTTGTTGGGTCTGCTTCCTCAACATTTCTCTCTGCTTCAGGTTCACCTTTTTACTCTAAATATGTTTTAGCATCTCAATGCCTCCTATTTTCCATATCTTCTATCCTTGTTTGTAATTCCTCTAGTTCTCTATCACCCACTCGTGTTGCTCCTACTCTTCTTGGCGACATCATTATGATTTGTCTTGCATACCTCACTCGGACTAACATTCACATGCCTTACTTCTGGGCACTATTCTCTCACAACTCAGGAGATAAACCAACTTTGATACCACTTAATGTAGTCATCCTAGTTTTTGAAATCTATCCCCACAAAAAACCAGGTATCCGCCCATAAAGTGCCCAACAATATAGTACTAATTTGTAACATAAATTAACCATTGAAAAATATCACAGGGGAATTTACTGCTATAGGAAAGAAAAACAAAAATAAAGTGGTGGACATAATAGAACTTTTATTACAACCATACTACATCTCAAACAAATCTAGCAATATTATTTCCTCTGTCTCTAATGGTGCATTCGTTTTCTGGTTCTCTATGAATTCCCAACATTGTTTTCTCTATGTTCTTTTGTTGTCTTTTTCCCTCTTGTTGTTCTTCTCTTTTTTGTGTTCTTCCTATGCGAAAATGAAATCAAATTTTGCTCAAATATATCCCCTGAGATGAACCCCTTTGCATTGTTTTCTTTCCTCCTTTAGCTCTTCGTTTCTTGGTAGCTGAAACGTTCAAACTCTTCAACTTCCTCAACGTTTCTTGTTTTCTTTTCTTAGGTAGTTACATGGTCCAATATTTCAAAACCGTTTTCTAATTATTAAGTTTACGAGATTTAATGGTTGTAATGTCTTAAACAATTCAGTTTCCCTTACTAAATCATCATGTCACTTGTCATGAGCTCTTTTCCATATATGTGGAGCTAAAAATTCAAATTTTGTAATTATTTAAATGCATCTCGTGCATGTTGCAACAACGTTACAACATGTGTTGCAACAACTGTTCTAGCACAATGTTGCAACAACTGTGACAACATGTGTTGAAACAACTATTATAGCAGTGTTGCAACAATTGTGACAACAACACCAAAAATGTGTTACAACAATAGGAATTTGACACTTGTTCCTCCTATAATTTATTAACTTAAACTTGATTTTTTTATTTATTTTTTGTTCAAATGGATTGCTTGAGGTCAAATATGCTCTTGCATCACAATTCACGTGTCTCGATAATGAATACATGATCTCTATATATACCTATTCACACACTACACATGAGGCCCTTTTACTATTAGGATGACCCTATTACCTATACATTTACACATTACATGTTGTTACGAGGAAAATATATATATGGCTAGGGGTAAACCACAACAAAAGAAAATGATTGCAGAAATTGACTCTACTCTCAAATATGCTATATAAACAAATATTCTAGCAAGACAAGATAAAAGTCATACCTCGTCCAGAAATTCGATGAAGTCCACCGTTGAGCACTTGACCCAAAGCAATATACCTACAACTAGTCCTCAACAACCAAGCAATGCAAGAATATGGTGATAATATATGATGTTAGCATATTCAATAACATAATCCATCAAAATTCATAACAGATACGCCCATGGAATAATAATTAAAATATTTGCAAGATGTTAATTAGATGACAAGAGAGTATGTCTATTAACATATAATCAACAAAAGTGAATAAGTTACAGACTTTCGTGTCAGCATGGTTCAAAATCGAGAAACTAAGTTCCTTCTAGCTAGGCCTCCACCACTTCAGTCTTCGACCAAAGGAAAGCTCATATAAGAGAGACAATGAAGTTCTCAATCGGTAAGGGAAGCGCTTGGGGGATGAACAACGTATTCAGACTTAAAGGACAAAGGGATGCAAACTCAATGTGAAGTGAATAATTTATCCAGAGTAACTTTCCTCTCAAAGTTGAATTCTTTCTTCTCTTTTCCATAGCTCGGATTTGTCCCATTTATAGCCTTCAAGTGGAACTGAAGGTACGATTCAAAACATTTTGAGTATATGGAAGGCCAAGGATCATTGATATCGTGACGTGACAGGAAACACAACACTATTTTTCAATTTTTGGCACATTTCCCTATGTACGCGGGCTGTAGTGGTGAAACCTGCGTATACGCATGTTGTATAGTAGGCAAGGTGCGTATATGTGGAAAAATTATATTTTAGCTCTGGGATTTGTAAAAAGGGACTTCAAGTGTGCATAGGGGAATGGAAAAAGGCCTTTTGTGCAAGATTGCATGGGGTGAGGCAAATCTTGCTATAACACATGTACATTTAGTCACATATATTTACCCCTTAGGGTCATATCATATACATTTAACCCCATATATTATCTCCTTGGATCACATAACATTGGCCTCTCCAAAATTTCAAGAATTATAATACCTCTACAAATTCCAAGCTCACATACATGTTTAAATAAGGATATAAAATATCCTCCCTTTATTATTTAGTACCAATATTTCTCTAAGTATAAGTTCCAATTACCCTTTTCTAAATATACAATTTTCTTACCAATTGACAAACCTACCATTTATTAAATGGGTACTCATATTCCTCAAGGACCTCGAAGTTGCGACTGGTTGTATGAGAAAAGTACCGAAACTAGAATTTATTTGTGTGGATTTTCTAGAGCATATGAGGTCCCCACCTCCCAAGTACATACACAATATTGATACCAAACTCAACACCAACTCACCAAGAAAAAATTCAGCGTTATGACACCCATCCTGCATTATGGTGAAAAAAGATGAGCTCTCAAGCTCAATCCTCCTTTCTTATATAACATTTGAGGCTCATGTCATTTGTCCATTCCATGAAAAATACTAATTGTTTTAATTACTAAATTCATATGATTCACCCACACATATGTCACTCCATACACAATTTTTTTTTATATTTAAAATGGAAATTAGAGATTATTCATCATATCCCAACCTTTTCTCTTATATTTACTCTTATATGTTCCCTAGATAAAAAAAAATTCAGCATTGAGTGGGTTCACATGAAAATACTATTTTATATTTGAATAGAGTTTTTTTTTCTTTCCATTTAACTCACCCCTTTATATATGCACTTTCATTTCCAATTATAAAATAACTTGTATTTATTTTCTTACCAAACATGAGCATATGTCTATATGATCAATTAAAACACTTATAGAATTCATTCAATTTTCCATGATAAAATAAAATGCATATGTCAAAGGATACTTTTCTCCCAAAGTGCTCATATATATAAGTACACATAAAATGATTCAAATTCAATATCAAGGGTGAGGCCAAGTTACCTCAAAGCCTTCAAGCATTTGATGCCGAGAGCTAGACATCACATCTACAACTCTTCAAGTGCCATACACCAAGAGATAGACATAACATATACAACTCTTTAAATGCATGATACCAAAGGTGCCATTTTCCTACATGGAATTCAAAAATCATTTTTCAATGAGAGGATATGATGTCATGGTTTGGTCTTAACCAATCCAACTCATTCAACACTGGTGAGAGAATAATGGCCACTAAGGAATAAGGATCGACACCTTATTTTGTGCCCCTCAACATGAGCTCGCAAGTGACCAAATATGTGGCCTACCCTTATGACAACGTCTTCTAACCTCTAGGAAACAAGATTAAAACACATGTGTAACATCCCACTCTTGCGCACACTAAGAAAACTTATTCTTTGAGGACACTTGCATGCAAGTGATTTGGGTCATTATACTATTGTTTGTTTTGATTTTTATTATGACATATTGTGGATTTGATAATATGTATTTTGTTGTATTTACATAGACAGGTGTTATTGATTGGGTTGTCCTGAGTGTGCAGAACTCTGGACGTTGAGGATGTCGAGGCATCGATGAAACCCCTTGGACTCTGGGTCGAGTCAGGGAGTGGATATATAGGGTTGAATGTTGTTGATGTGACATATGTACATATAATTATATATTATGATGTTGATTGTTATTGCTGACATGATTCATTAATGAATGCAAGATGACGATAGCTTTCCGACCAGACTCACATTTGGAGTAAAGGGGTCACGCACAACAACCAGATACATTGAGGGAGAGGTGTGGCAGAAGCCCTGCCACAACCTAATATCACTCTCGACTTGGCTCAAACTATAGGTTGAGGATTACCTGGTTCGAGAGACCTGCGATGACTTGAGGGAAGACTATGACAGCCACTCACAATGATTCTAAGACGTGCACAATAAGGCAAGGTCCTTATTCCTTAGAGACCCTTAGTCTCCCACAAGATCACCTGACAGAGTATTGACTCCTGGGGTTTAACATCTACCAAATTAACTCAAGAGGTGAGTGGCACCCTTGGAGCACATAGTGCATCTTAAAGGGCATGTCATGCAAAGAAAACAGAAAGAGGCGAGTGGCACCCTTAGAGCACATAGTGCGTCCTAAAGGGCATGTCACAATTTTAACTATGCTAAGTTAATAAACCTAATTCCTAGAAAACTATGCCTCCTTAGGACCTGGTCGGCCTTAAAATGAATGATGTGATAAGTAAAGTTTAATAACAAATTTCCCCTTAAAAACTGTCGCCAAGCCTAGTGAATTGA
>SNQJ01S0030976.1:38935-57977 GCA_010110895.2 Picea sitchensis | reverse complement strand
TAACAGGAAGGGGGTAAAGAAAATTCAAGCATTAATAATTAATGTGGAAATTTTAATAAAGGTTTAATTAATAAAAGGGGTTTTGGTTGTTTTTGTCTAAACCTGCTAATTCTTAACTTAGTTATAAAAAGGGGAAACTTAAAGAAAAAGGGGGAAACCTAAGGAAAAGGGGAAACTTAAAGAAAAGGGGAAAATTAAAAGAAAAAGGGGAATGTCTAACTTAGTAAGGAATATGGCATTTGGAACTTTCTATTCATGAACTCAACTAGGAATTAAGTAAGGCGTAAGTCATTTAAGAATTGTAAGGGAATATTGGGACACCGAGGAGCGTTTTTAGGAATGCTTTTAGGTGGGTGAGGGAAATAGGAATATTTAATTAATAAATAAATTGATTTTCTGGTGCAACTACGGGATCTGGCAACATGTGTACGAGGGAGGTTTTTCCTAATTAAATAAATGAAAAAGGAATCTAATGAGGATTTGGGAAACTAATGACTAAGAAACTCTATAAAAGGGATGGTAGAGGAATAGTATGGATCACATCTGCCTTGTGTAATGTTACGCTCTTGAAATTTCATCTTGACTAAACTTTCTCTTGTGGGATTTGGGATACCCATCTCGGGTAATGAGAGGTAGCTTGACCTTGTGAGGTGAGCTGGGTGCTAGCATTCTCGGGTATCATGTACGTGGCCCCTTTGTGGCTCGGGGGGCTCAGGGGGAAGAAGAGTACCCATAGCGTTGGATGGGAGGTACCGATGAGGTCTCATCGGTTGGTAAGTGGGATCTGGACGGAGCGAACACGTAGGAGGACATCTTTGCCTCGTCATCATCGATAAAGGTATGCATGTTAAATTTGTTACTTGTAATAAAATTTAATTTACACTTGTTTATTTTACTGTGTTCAAAAGACGATTTCATTACCATGAGCTTTCCTTGCACATGTATATCCTGTATACATTTAATTTATTCCTTGATTGCATTTTTTTCATTATTTTGTTCTCCACGGAGAAGGTGTGGATGCAGATTTGTGTTTTTATCTTTTGTTCTTTTATCCTTTAAGTTATTAGTATGTGCCTAAGCAGTCGTCCAGGAGCTGGATCAACCATCTTTCACTCTGGTGCTCAAGGCTTAGATTCAAATTCCCTTCTTTTCTGTGCATGGATAATAAGTGTAGGATCATTTCTCTGCCCAACAAGGAATTCTCTCTTGGGCATTTATTCCCTCCTTAGCCTCTGCGATTATTGTGATTTACTCTCCGCAAACTTGTGCTTCCACACAATGATTTGGGGATGTCTCTCCAGTTCACCAAACATTTTATTTCTCTGCGATTAATGATGTTTTTACTCTCTGCAATTTCGTTTTAATTTGCTCAGCAAATCCATCTCTTGTACAATGAAAATACCTCTTCATCTACTACCGCAATTGGTTTATTTCTTGCAGCAAATTTTATTCTCGCTGCGAATGATTTAATTCTCACTGCGAATGATTTAATTTTTGCTGCGAATGATTTAATTCTCACTGCGAATGATTTATTTCTTGCTGCGATTTTCTTGCTGCATTTCGTTTTTCTTCTTGGAGGTTGTCTCCATTTTTCTCATGGTAGAACGAGCACAGGCTCCCGACCTTACTTTCTGTACACCTTGATTTGCGATTAAATCTAGGCAGCAAACGCTTTCCCACCTAGAAGCTATTTTCATTTTTCTAAACCAGATACAGTCTATCTCCTTAGAACGCCTATCACTGTTTCATTGTTCTTATGGTAGTGTATTTTTATTTCCAATTAACCTTATGTTTATTCCTCTTGTTATTTCCTATAGAAATTAAGTTGATTTCTTATAGAACGTGCCAATCCCTTAACTCTTAATGTATCCTTAAGTTGATTTCTTATAAGCGCAATGTATTTTAAATGCTAGTTGATGGTTTTAGAAAAGCGCCATAAACAAAGAAGTAAATTTATGGTTTGAACAACATAGGGTTCAGAGTTGGCACTGACCAACTGTGCGTTGACTATAATCCCAACAATTTTCATTTTTGTATAATTCAGTAGTTAAATTTATTACAACATCCATATTCTATAGTGTCCTTGCCATCGTTAATGTTATTTACATGCAAACTATGGTATTGATTTAAATGCTGAAACAAACAGATACCGATATTAGAAACAATTAATAACTAGAAACAATTATTATTTAGAAACAATTAATAATTAATAATACTTAGCGATATCGATATTGATTACTGGTTCGTCTTTCATGATTACTTCTTTATAATTTGTCATGTAAATTTTGCATTTAGTTCATAGTTGATTGGACAATGTCTCTATATCTTGTTGTGTTGCTTGGGATTTCTTAGAATCATTTTAGATATTGGACTCGATTGTGTGTTTACATTGGGATCTCTTGCAGTAGTTGTGGATATTGTAATTGTTTCTAGCAAGTCAGGTCTCTGTCTCTATTGTATTTGTAAGAATTGAGACATGTTTTCTATTATATGTAGTACAATACAAACTAGAAATAAGATTACAAAATTCCTATATTCATCACGGTGATTATGAGCCTGGTTGATAAAAATGATACGGTGTACATCTTTCTCGCAGACAACAAGTTGATTCTGACAGAGCGATATCACTGTCATAGAATCAATATCAATATTCAAATTCTAATTATCAATATCGATATTCAATTATCAAGTAGTGAAATAACATCAATCATATTAAGTAATAATTATCAATATCGATATTCAAATTATTAAGTAGTGAAATTAGAAACAATTAATCAAGTATTAATAATTTGAGTATGAATTGATTCAATTATGGTTGAGCAAGTTTCATGCTTGTAAGGTAAATAGGGTACATTTAGAAAGGTAAATTTTTGTACTTATACGATTATTATTTTGTTACTAGAATAGTTGTCAAGCAAAAGTGTTATATGGTAAGATTCTTAGTATTGAAGGCATAATTTAAACTCATACTTATAATGTGTTAAGGTTATGATGAATATCTATTTACAAATAGGAAATAAATTACTAACTATTAATTAAATAACTAAATATAAAGGTGTATAGAGAAAATTATACCTATAGTTGTCAAATTACAAGTCTTTGAAAAATAATTTTAGGTACTATTGAAATCCTTAGAACCAAAAAAAATTGATTAACGCTTCTTAGGGTCAAACTAGGGTTTACACTTGTGTTGTAGTAACTTCTGGTCTATGATATTATCATCTTAAGTAATTCATCTAATTTTTATTTATTGATTGATTGATTAATGGCACGCCCGTGACTTTAATAGAATTGCACCTCAAGTAGGTGTTTTCTATATAGATTGTGTATGTCATATATCTTGTGCGTTTCTAAATTAGAGGTCGATTGAAGTAGTGTCTAAATGTTTGGATTATCTGGTCATGCGTCTTTCAAAATGTTAAATCCTTGATTGCTTTTTTTTTCTGCTCACATTGAAGGGTCATGTCACATGTGTTGTCGATGTTGGTTGTGTTGGATTGGTATGATGTTGGTCCTTAGATTAGTAGGCTTGTCTTTCTTGTGATGGATGTGATGTAGAAACCTCCTTTTTCCTCAGAACAGTCGTTATCCTTGAGACCTTAAATGGTCAAAATCGATGGGAACCTAGGCTTGAGTGTTTCTTATGTGTCCTGGAGGTCCTAACCTTGTAGGGTAGGATGGGCGGGTCGTCATTTATTTCTTCACCTAGTTGATTGTAGTATGTTTCATCTAGCTGCATGATGTGCTAGTATGCTAGGACGTTATGTTGATTATTGTCTGAATTGAGTGTGTTGTGTTCATCATCGAGTTGCGTGGATTAACTGATATTGTTGTTACCTTCTCGTTTTTATAAAGAAAACAAAAAACAAATTAGCACTTGATATGCGTCGCATGTTGTCGTAACGACGTGGGGTCATTACATATGGTATCAGGGTAGGTTCGACCCGTGACTTGGGATCACTACAGATTCTATTGATTAGATGTTTGATTATAAGGTTGATAATTTAATTGATTGTATTCATGCAGGTAATCATGGTTAGAGGACACCGCAGAGGCAGACGACGAGGTGATATGGGAGAAGGTGTGATGCCCCCAGTAGCATCCATGCCTGAGGGGTCTAACCCTCAGGGAGACGAATAGGTTGTCGGGCAGGAACAGATAGTTGTGGGAGATGTGGTTGGGCTGATGAGTTCCTTTCAGCGGATGTCTAAGGAACTAATCAACCATTTGGATAAAGAGGAGGCAAGGGTGTCGGCACCCCCTGAGGGTCTACCACGCACTCTAGTCAGTACTGGTAGCATTCACCGTGGACTTGAGAAGGTCAAATTTCCCGAGTTCTTTGGTTCCCTGAATGATGCAGCCTCTGAGGCATGGTTGAAGAATATGACAATGTTCTTTGCACTTTGCGACTATACCTCCAACATGAAGGTCCATATGGCGATATTTCAACTGAAGGGGAGTGCTCTTCTATGGTGGAAGATGATCCTGCCGCAGTTAAACATGGTTGTCGAAGACGTGTCATGGTAACTGTTCGAGGAACGATTCCAAGAGAGGTATCCATCGCAGGAATTCATTGAGCATCATCTCGACGATTTCAACACCTTGCAACATGGCAGTCGTACGGTGCCCGAGTATGAGGCCCATTTTATGGAGCTTCTTCGGTATGCTCCACACCTGAATACTGAGAAACTTAAGGTCAACAGGTTCATGTATTGCCTTAATGTCATCATTCATGCAAAGATTAGGATTCTAATGCCTCAAACCTTGAATGATGTTGTCCAGAAGGCCCTCATAGAAGAGGAGGATCTTGTCAGCGAGGGTCAGAGAAGGACTCCAGCGAGACCAACACGACATGCATCATCTAGTGTGCAGCAGCATCAGACACCAACTAAACATTCACTAGGATATTATGGCTTCTAGAGAGGATCCACTTTCACTACACCTTGGTGACCAGTGCCTCAGCAACAGACTTCTTACCGAGAACCACAACATGAGAAACAACATTGACCGCAACAGTATCAGTTTATGCCTATTTAGCAGAACAAACCAGGGTTCCAATTCGATGGGTCGATAACTTCTACTTCGGGTACCAGGAGTATTGGACCGAGGAAAGGGTGTTGGACACATGGGGAGACACATTACCAGCATGAATTCCCAGTGGAGAGGACCAGAGCATCTCGATCAGCCGAACCCACTGTCGTGGGAGATTTGGGCAAGGCCCATCGGATTCACGTAGCGGTGAATAACCACCAGGAAGAGAACCAATCGAGTGTGCTCGAGATGTCAAGTACCATCGTTGACCATACCCTTAGTATTTTGATATATCCAGGTGCTACCGAGATTTTTATTTCTGGTGCAGTGCTAAAAACAATTAAGGTAAAGGTAGTCGAATAGGACGAGTTTGGCTTTGTAGAAATGGCTTCGGGAGACAAACAAAAATTGGTGGGAAGGTTATGGATTGTAGCCTTAACCTGGGAGATTTTGTCACTAGGGACAACCTGTACATCACAACCTTGGGGTGTTATGATGTCATAATCAGTATAGACTGGTTAGAATTCCACGATGTGATACTCCACTCTAAGACGAAACGATTGAGCTTGGTTGATGACGAGGGAAAGAGACACGTGATTGTAGGTCAGATCTAGGGAGTCTCCCTCAGGTTCATATCTTCCTTGTAGCTATGGAAGAGCATGTGAAAGGGATGTAAGCTTTATGCAATCCTCAGGTTAAATGAGAAGGGAGTAGAGGAAGGTCTAGAAAACCTTCCGGTAGTGCCAGATTTTGTGGACGTCTTCCCTGAGAAGTTTCCTAGGATGTCACCAGAGAGGGCACTGGAATTTACCATCGACCTAAAATTGGGAACTAAACCGATAGAAAGAATTCCTTATCAGATGTTGACCTCAGAGTTACAAGAGTTGAAAATGAAACTAAATGAGTTGTTGGACCTAGGACTTATACGTCCAAGTGTTTCACCGTGGGGTGCAACTGTTATATTCATATGAAAGAAGGATGGGTCGTGGAGAATATTCATTGACTATCGTTAATTGAACAAGGTAACGATAAAGAATCAATATCCATTGCCAAGGATTGATGACCTGTTTGATCAGATGAAGGGTGCAACGATGTTTTCAAAGATCGACTTGAGATCATGGTATCACCAGTTACGAATCAAAGAAGACGAAATCCCTAAGATCGCCTTTAAGACAAGGTTTGGACATTACGAGTTTATTGTTTTAACATTTGGACTGACGAACGCCCCAGGGGTATTTATGAGTTTGATGAATGGGCTGTTCCGCGAATACTTAGACACGTTCGTCCAAGTATTCATTGATGATATTTTGATTTACTCTCGAATGATGGAGGAGCATGACGATCACTTGCACATGGTACTACAGTGTCTATGAGAGAAAAAATTGTATGGGAAATTGTCTAAATTCTTGTTTTATCAATCGAAGATTCACTACTTAGGGAATCTCATCTCCGACGAAGGTATCATTGTGGATCCAACAAAGGTTGAGGCTATTATGGAATGGACTGTGTCGACGAATGTCCCTGAAGTGTGTATCTTCATGGGTTCAGTGGGATACTATCGATGGTTCATATAGGATTTTTCAAAGATAGCAAATCCAATCACCGAATTGCAGAAGAAGAAAAATAAGTTTTTTTGGACCGAGAAATGCGCAGAACAATTTTGAAAGCTCGAGTTGTTGATGAAAGCACCAATACTAAAAGTCCTTGACATGGACGTGGATTTCTTGGTATGAATTGATGCATCCAAGGAAGGCTTAGGCGGAATCTTGATGAAAAACGGTCGAGTGATCGCTTACATATCGAGAAAGTTGAGAAGGCATGAGGAGAACTATGTGACGCACGATTTGGAGTTGTTATCCATTGTTTATGCCTTGAAATTTTGGAGACACTACCTTATTGGATGAAAATTCGAAATAAAAATGGACCATAGTGGACTACAACACCTCTTTACGCAAAGCGACTTGAAAGCGGGAAAATGACGTTGGTTAGAATTTCTTAGCGAGTACGATTTCTAGATTACTTATATAAAAGGAACAATGAACAAAGTGGCAGATGCATTGAGTGGGAGACTGTGGATATTTTTGGTGATGCCTCTTCAAAGGAATCTCCCTGAAAATATCCTAAATTTATAGTTCAGCGATGATTGGTACAAAGAGGTTAAGGATTTTATCGAAAAAAACACAATGATGGTACCAAAATTTGAGGGATTTACTGTGGAAAACGACGGATTATTGAGATTTAAGGGTCTAATTTATGTACCACCCAACGACAAGTTGTGGATTTTGAGTAGGGAAGACTTTAAACCCTTGGAGTGTACATGGCTCATATTGGAATCACGAAGATGAGGGTAGACCTTAAACCCTTATTCTTTTGGAAAGGAATGAAGGAATACATAGTCAACTATGTGGCAAGATGTCTAGAATGTCAGCAGGTGAAGACTTAACATAGACATCCGACAAGATTACTACAACCAAACACTATTCCAGAATCGAAAGGGGAGGTCATTTCTATGGATTTCATTGTTGGATTGCCACTGACAGTAAAGGGACATGACTTGATTTTTGTTGTAGTCGACACTTTGATGAAGAGTGCTCATTTTATTCCTATGCATACGACGTATCAGGCACCAGAATTAGATAGATTTTTCATCTGTGAGATTGTGAGGCTGCATGGTGTGCCTAAGAGAATTATATCTGATAGAGGATCGGTGTTTAGAGGATGATTTTGGACTAGTTTCTAAAAGGCCTTGGGAACCCAACTTAACTTTAGTACTATGTATCACACGGAAATAGATGGGCAGACCGATCTAACAAATAAAATCTTGGAGGATATGTTGCGAATGTATGTGATGGACCAACATAAGCGTTGGGAAGAATTCTTGCCACTGATAGAATTTGCATATAACAACAGTGATCAAAGCACCATTAAGATGGTGCTTTTTGAGTTTCTTTCTTTACGCTTGGTCGTGTCAGATGCCTTTGAGTTGGGATCGACTTGAGGATAGGGTCTTGGTGGGACCAAAAGTGATCCAAGAAATGGAAGATCAAATGAAAACAATAATACAAAGGATCAAGTAAGCACAAGATCGACATAAGAGTTATGTCGATGCACGTCATGTCAATCATAGTTATGAAGTTGGCGATTGAGTCTTCTTGATGGTGAAACCGCATAAGAGTTCGATCAAGTTTGGAAAGGGTGTTAAACTTTCTCCTAGGTTCGTGGGACCTTTCGAGATTGTGGAAAGGAAGGGGCCCTTGGCCTATCAAATAGCCTTGTCTGATTCTTTGAGGTGTATGCACAATGTTTTTCACGTATCTATTTTGACACATTATGTTAGTGATCCTACACACATTATTGACATGATTTCCTTGCAGGTATCAGATGAGGGTGTGCTCATGATAGAGTCAATCCACATCCTGGACCATTGCATTCATCAACTACGACATTGAACAATAGATCAGTTCAAGGTCCAGTGGGACAACTATAGTCCACATTCGACGACCTGGGAGGATGCATATGATATGCATCAACAATTTCCATTTTTGTTTGATAGATAGAATTATGATATTGTGATACACTTTATTTCGACACTTATATACTATGAAACTTCGAGACGAAGTTTAAAACAAGAGGGGGTTTATTTAAAATCTCACGCTTTTGCAAACTGAGCGAACTTATTCTTTGAGGACACTTGCATGCAAGTGATCTGGGTCATGATACTATTGGTTTTTTTTTATTATGATTATGAGATATTGTGGATTTGATGATATGTATTTTGTTGTATTTACATAGACAGGTGTTATTGAATGGGTTCTCCTGAGTGTGCAGGACTTCGTACGTTGAGGATGTTGAGGCATCGATGAAACCTCTTGGACTCCGGGTCGAGTCAGGGAGTGGATTGATAGGGTTTGAATGTTTTTGATGTGACATATGTACATATGATTAGATAATATGATGTTGATTGTTATTTCTAACATGATTCATTTATGGATGCAAGATGATGATAGCTTTCCGACCAAACTCACATTTGGAGTAAACGGGTCATGCACAACAACCAGATACATTGAGGGAGAGGTGTGGTAGCAACCCTGCCATAGCCTACTAGCACTCTCGTCGTGGCTCGAACTGTAGGTTAATGATTACCTAGTTTGAGAGACCTACGATGTTGTGAGGGAAGACTGTGATAGTCGCTCAAGATGATTCTAAGGGGTGCACAATAAGGTAGGTTCCTTATTCCTTAGAGGCCCTTAGTCTCCCACAAGATCACCTGACGAAGTATTGACTCCAGGGGTTTGATGTCTATGAAATTCAGTCAAGAGGTGAGTGGCACCCTTGGAGCACACAGTGCGTCTTGAAGGGCATGTCACGTGAATAAAATGGAAAGAGGCGAGTAGAACCCTTGGAGCACGTAGTGCATCTTGAAGGGCACGTCACAATTTTAACTATGGTAAGTTAATAAACCTAATGCCTAGAAAACTATGCCTCATTAGGACCTGGACGGCCTTAAAATGAATGATGGGGTAAGTAAAGTTTAATAACAAATTTCCCATTAAAAATTGTCACCAAGCCTAGTGAATTCAAAACCTAGGTCTGAGTAGAACCTTTGAACAAAAAAAAAACCTATTTAGACATGTAACAAGATGGAGGTAAAGAAAATTCAAGCATTAATAATTAAAGTGGAAATTTTAATAAAGGTTTAATTAATAAAAGGGGTTTTTGGTTTTTTTTTGTCTAAACCTGCTAATTCTTAACTTAGTTATAAAAAGGGGAAACTTTAAGAAAAAGGGAAACTTAAAGAAAAAGGGGGAAACCTAAGGAAAAGGGGAAATTTAAAAGAAAAAGGGTAATGTCTAAGTTAGTAAGGAATCTGGCCTTTGGAACTTTCTATTTATGAACTCAACTAGGAATTAAGGCATAATTCATTTAAGAATTGTAATGGAATATTGGGACACTGAGGAGTGTTTTTAGGAATGCTTTTAGGTGGGTGAGGGAAATAGGAACATTTAATTAATAAATAAATTGATTTTCTGGTGCTACTAGGGGATCAGGCGACATGTATATGGGGGAGGTTTTTTCTAATTAAATAAATGAAAAAGGAATCTAATGAGGTTTTGGGAAACTAATGACTAAGAAACTCTATAAAATGGATGGCGGAGGAAGAGTATGGATCACATCTAGCTTGTGTAACGTTAAGCTGCTGAAATTTCATCTTGACTGAACTTTCTCTTATGGGAGTTGGGATACCCATCTCAGGTAACGAGTGGTAGATTGACCTTGCGAGGCGAGCTAGGTGATAGCATTATCTGTTATCGTGTGCATGGACCCTTTATGGCTCGGGGAAATTAGGGGGAAGAAAAATACCCCGAGCATTGGCTGGGAGGTATCGGTGAGGTCTCATCAGTCGACAAGCGGGATCTGGATGGAGTGAACATGGGAGGACATATTTTCCTCATCATCATCAGTAAAGGTACGCCTATTAAAGTTGTTACTTGTAATAAAATTTAATTTACACTTGATTATTTTACTGTATTCGGAAGACGATTTCATTGCCATGAGCTTTCCTTACACATGTATCTCCTGCCTATATTTACTTTATTCCTTGATTGTGTTTTTTTTATTATTTTGTTCTCCCTGAAGAAGGTGTGGATGCAGATTTGTGTTTTTATATTTTTTTCTTTATCCTCTGAGTTATTAGTCTGTGCCTGAGTAGTCAGTCAGGAGCTGAATCGACCGTATTCCACTCCTGTGTTAAAGACTTAGATTCAAATGCCCTGCTTTCCTGTGCATGGATAATAAGTGTAGGATCATTTCTCTGCCCAACAAGGAATTCTCTCCTGGGCATTTAGTCCCTCCTTAGCCTCTATGATTATTGTGATTTACTCTCTGCAAACTCATGCTTCCACACAATGATTTGGGGATGTCTCTCCAGTTCACCAATCATTTTATTTCTCTGCGATTAATGATGTTTTTACTCTCTGCAAATTTGTTTTAATTTTCTCAGCAAATCCATCTCTTGAAAAACAAAAATNGCAAACTCATGCTTCCACACAATGATTTGGGGATGTCTCTCCAGTTCACCAATCATTTTATTTCTCTGCGATTAATGATGTTTTTACTCTCTGCAAATTTGTTTTAATTTTCTCAGCAAATCCATCTCTTGAAAAACAAAAATACCTCTTCATCTACTCCTACGGTTGGTTTATTTCTTGAAGCGAATTTTATGCTGTGAATGATTTAATTCTTGCTGCGAATAATTTAATTCTCGCCGCAAATGATTTATTTCTTGATGCGATTTTCTTGCTGCATTTCGTTTTTCTTCATGGAGGTTGTTTACATTTTTCTTATGGCAGAACGAGCATAGGCTCCCGACCTTTATTTGTGATTAAATATGGGCAGTGAACACTTTCCCACCTAGAAGCTATTTACGTTTTTCTAAACCTGTTACAGTCTGTCTCCTTAGAACGCCTATCATTGTTTCATTGTTCTTATGGAAGTGTATTTTTATTCCTAGTTAACCTTATGTTTATTCCTCTTGTTATTTCCTATAGAACTTAAGTTGATTTCTTATAGAACGCACCAATCCCTTAACGTTTAATGTATCCTTAAGTTGATTTCTTATAGGTGCAATGTATTTTAAATGTTAGTTGACGGTTTTAGAACAACGCCATAAATAACAGAGTAAATTTACGGTTTGAACAACACAAGGTTCAAAGTTGGCGCTGACCAATTGTGCGTTGACTATAATCCTAACAATTTTCATTTGTGTATAATTCAGTAGTTAAATTTATTGCAACGTCCATATTCTACAGTGTCCTTGCCGCAGTTAATGTTATTTACATGCAAATTATGTTATTGATTTAAATTTTGAAACATAGTGATACCGATATTAGAAACAATCAATAACTAGAAACAATTTTTAATTAATAATACTTAGCGATATCGATATTGATTACTGGTTCATCTTTCATGATTACTTATTTATAATTTGTCATGTAAATTTTGCATTTAATTCATAGTTGATTGGACGACGTCTCTATGTCTTGTTGTGTTGCTTGGGATTTCTTAGAATCGTTTTAGATAATGGACTCGATTGTGTGTTTACATTGGGATCTCTTGCAGTAGTTGTAGATATTTCAATTGTTTATAGCAAGTTCAGTCTCGGTCTCTATTGTAATTGTAAGAATTGAGACATGTTTTATGTTATATGTAGTACAATACGAACTAGAAAATAAGATTACAGAATTCCTATATTCATGATGGTGATTATGAGCTCGGTTGATAAAAATGACACAATGTACATCTTTCTGGCATACAACAAGTTGATTCTGATAGAGCGATATCGTTGCTGCAGAATTAATATCGATATTCAAATTCTAATTATCAATATCGATATTCAATTATCAAGTAGTGAAATAATATCAATAATATTAAGTAATAATTATCAATATCGATATTCAAATTATTAAGTAGTGAAATTAGAAACAATTAATCATGCATTAATAATTTGAGTATGATATGATTCAATTATGGTTGAGCAAGTTTCATGCTCGTATGGTAAATAGGGTACATTCAGAAAGGTAAATTTGTGTACTTATACGATTATTATTTTGTTACTATAATAGTTGTCAAGCAAAAGTGTTATATGGTAAGATTCTTAGTATTGAAGGCATAATTTAAACTCATACTTATAATGTGTTAAGGTTATGATGAATATCTATTTACAAATAGGAAAGAAATTACTAATTATTAATTAAATAACTAAATATAAAGGTGTATAGAGAAAATTATACCTCAAATTCTTTTATTCATAGTTGTCATACTACAAGTCTTTGAAAAATAATTTTAGGTACTATTGAAATCCTTAGAACCAAAAAAAAAATAAAAAAAAAANCAGACAGACTAGGGTGTACACTTGTGTTATAGTAACTTTTTGTCTATGATATTATCATCTTAAGTAATTCATCTAACTTTTATTGATTGATTAATTGATTAATGGCACGCCTGGAACTTTAATAGAATTGCGCCTCAAGTTGGTTTTTGCTCGATAGATTGTGTATGTAATATATCTTGCGCGCTTGTAAATTAGAGGTCAATTGAAGTAGTGTATAAATGTTTGGATTGTCTGGTGGTGCGTCTTGCAAAATGTTAAGTCCTTGATAGTTTGTTTTTTTCGCTCGCATTGAAAGTTCATGTCACATGTGTCATTGATGTTGGTTGCGTTGGATTGGTCTGATGTTGGTCCTTAGCTTAGTAGGCTTGTCTTGGTTGTGATGGGTGGGAGGTAGACACCTCCTTGTTCCTCAAAACAGTCTCAATCCTTGAGACCTTAAATGGTCAAAATCGATGGGAACCTAGGCTTGAGCGTTGCTTATGTGTCTTGGAGGTCCTAACCTTGCAGGGTAGGATGGGTGGGTAGTCGTTTATTTCTCCACCTGGTTGATTGTAGTATGTTTCATCCAACTGCATGATGTGCTAGTATTATAGGAAATTATGTTGACTATTGTTTGAATTGAATGTGTTGTGTTCATCATCAAGTTGCGTGGATTGACTGATATTTTTTTTACCTTCCTGTTTTTACAAAGAAAACAAAAAAAAAATTAGCACTTGATATGCGTTGCATGTTGTCGTAACGACGTGGGGTCATTACAACATTTTTTTCAAACCATTACATGGTAGGGAGGCTAATGGGAAGAAAACAAAAATTGAGGCCTCCTCTCCCTAATGGTACTCATGTCCTATCTCATCATACACCCATTTCCCCATGTGTAAGCTTATTTGAAAAATGTTTCCTTGTCTCTACAAACATTTAGAAACAACATATCAAATAGAATAATCCAATGATCACAAATAAATAATAATCAATATCATATACATGTCAATATTGCACAACTTGATTCGACCCAGGTGCACATATCTTGAATCAATCTAGAGTCCATATGCACATGTGTTTCTTCTTGTTTCATGTGACAAACCATCAGTAGCATCATATAACACAATATATTTTCATTACGTTCATTTTCAATATTCCATAGTATCATGAAAATATCAAATCATAAACCATAACATATATATGTCCACATCAAACAATAATCACATCAAAAATAGATCAAACATCTATATCACATTATCCATAAATGTATCTATCAACCAAAATGTCTCAAATAATAACATCATATTAGTCAAATAAATTCAAATCAAAAGGATGGACTACAATCCATGCACATATAGATGCACAACACATTCAAAAGTGAACAACATAGTTAAGAAGATACCATAGTTTGGTTTCCCTAACCTTGGCTCTACCATAAGGTAAATCATAAACCTAAAGAGTACGTTCATTTAATTTTGAGAGATAAATGAGTTTCAACCTAATCTTAATAAGAATGAATTTAAAGGAGAATTTAAGTAACCCTAGGTGGGACAACAAATCACTCCATTCAAGGAACAAAACAACCAATAATTCCTTACGGTTTCATATAATTCAAAGGTGGTAAATCCTTGTTCTCCCCATTAACATGGTCTTCTTTCTTTTATAACTAGCCATTTTAGAAAGTATCCCACTTAAAACAAGGATCATATTTTAAACTAGCATAGATATTTTTAATTAACTTGTATTTCCATTGGGAAAAATTGATTTGATATGCATGAAAACAAGGCCATTAGTGACAAATATATATCTTGACTCTATTCATATATTTATATCAATTTGGAAAAGTTTAATCAAGCTTATCTTTCCATATCTATGTGTTGTTCATTTACATCGAAAATATTAGTTGTCCATCAATGTGTGTTCATTTATATCGAAAAGATTGATGGGTATATTTTTGGTAATACTTGGAATCAATAATTGATTGTGATGTTTCATTACTTGAGTAATTTGACCTATCTAACAAAAACAATGGTAGTCATGGGAATAATTCTTTTATTGTTTGAATTCATGGGTGTATGGAATTCAATAAGGTATTTAATGCAAACATTTTCTTGGTAAGTAGGAGAATTTATTGTATCATTTGGATAGTTTTGATTGGTATATCTTCTATGATTTTACAATACCAACCAAATGTATGTAAAAATGTTTTATTATGTGGAATTATAAGTGGTAGGATTGTTTGTTGGTTTGGATTGAAAACATGTAAAAATGTTGTCTTTCTCTCTTGCTCAAAGTTAAGGTATGAGCATATTTTTTTTTCCTCAAACTTTTCTCCCTTAGAAAAGAGGTCATCCTTCGTCTATAGGGTTGTAGGTGATTGTTGGGCATTGTGGAACCATGTTATTCTTATGAATGGTGCTAATTGATTTGTTAAGTGATTACAAATGCATGTTGTTTTGTTCTGGTATTGCCAACAAGGCTTGTATGTTTCCACCTTTAAATTCCACATTCATGTAGCAGAGTGTGATAAGAGTGTAAAGTTTCTTTATAGATTTGCACCTTTGCTAGTTGTAATTATATAAGACAAGACAACTAGTTGATCAAAATCCTCATGGATCAACTAAAGAACAAGATAAATAATACTTGCATACATATTATAAAATAGTAGGATAGTGACTTGCATGATTTCATACATTTTACTAGTACTAATCTTCAGTTGTTTTCAACTAGTGACATATATCAATAATCAAAATACTCCACGCACAAGCATACATTACTCTAAACTGTGTTTGTTCTCATTTCAATTATAACAAATATTGTTAATTATGGTACTTCTTGTACAATACTAGTTCAAACACCTTCATTTTTATGAAAAATGTATTATTTCACATGTTAGAAATTGTTGAAGTCTCTCTCCTTTTATACCTACAGAAGTTACTATGAGTTTTGGTATAGTTTCACTTATTTGGGAAGGTCTATGGAATTTTAGCCAATATGAAGAAGGGTTTTTTGACATTGTTCACTAAATTTCATTCATGGTAAATCCACATAATTATAAGAGTGTTTTATGGACTGTTATGTTTCTATTGAATGTGGTGAAACCTCTTGATTGAGATGCATTGATGCAATTTGTAGAGTAAATGAAGCTCTTTTTGGAGTGCTCTTTAAAATGTATATTCTTCATTCAATTATTAAAGTATTTTTTCCTAATTTCCAACCATTGATAGTTAAATCAACCTACAAATAAGCAAATGCATGCTTGTATGTGCAAGCCAAATCCTAATTATGGATCAACATTTTCACCTATAATACATTGCATTTATATGTAAGAATTCCCTTCCACATGCAATTATGATGTAAAATGTGGGCTATAACACTAATGTTATTTTCCTTGTAATGCATTAATTTTCAAAAGCATTTGGAATCTATCTGGAAACAACTATTATGAAAAGAGATGTCCTAAAAAAATAAGAAGAAAATAATTCCATAACATGAATTAGGAACCATAGGTTTAAAAGGGACAATTTTGGGGTTCAAATATATGGATATCTTGTTGAGATGTTATCTTCATTGCAGTGAAACTCAATCAACTGACTGGTTATTTGAGGATGATCAACTGGGTGATTGATCAATTGAATGGTTAAGTCAAGTCCATGGTCGATAACTTAGCCGATTGGAGGTCAACAAGATGACTAGAGGTCAACAGGTTAGCTTAATAGAGGTCTAAAGGTGGTGGATTGGATGTTTGATAGTTTAGCTAACTTGAGGTTGAAAGGTAGTTGACTAGATGGTCAATTCATAGTCGATTGGTACTTGAATTTTGGTCGAAACCAGAAACAGAATGTCAAGAATTATGGGACCGCATCCAATCATCTTCATGGATTTGTAACCCATTTGGGTGCCATGAATTAGAGTTTTACATGTAGAATATTCTTATAAATATGGCATTATTTAATATTGTCTAAAAGCGTTACTCAAAAGAGTATTGGTCATGAAGAGGAAGCCAAATGATTGTAGAGTTGTTCTTGTAATAAAGCTAGGGAATAAGATGATGAATTGGTCTTATGTGTGGACCAAGGTTAGTCATGTAAATATTTTTTTGATGAATGAATAAGACAACATATGGGTAGGAGTCTCTCAAGCATTGTTGGTTTTCCCAGTTAAGGGTTTCCAGGGTAAATAATTGTTTATTATATGTGATTTCCATGGTTTTACTTTATGTTTTAATTTTATATTTTCTCTCATGTTAGGTTTAGTTTCCCTACATTTGGTATCATAGAAAGGTTGAGAAGATCTAAATAAGAGAAAATATTTTCTTTAGGGAGACACCTTTGTCATTGAGGGTTTGACTTATTCTTGGTTTGTGATCTGTTCTAAACCTTGGTCCAGTGGGAGATGTAAGGCATTTATTTGTGCTTGAAATAATGGTAGGAAGTTCTAGGATTGAGATTGAGAAGTTTAATGGGCATAATGTTGAGTTATGGAAGATTAAAATGGAATATCTCCTTATACATTGAGAATAGTGGGTCGTTGTGGATCTTAGAACAATTTTGACGGGCATTTAAAAGGTTGATTGGGAAAAAATCGAAATGAAGGAAAGGAGTATGATTTGAATTTGTCTTGTGGATTTGGTATTGATGAATGTCTCATGTGAATATATTGCAAAGAAACTATGGGATAAGTTGGGAAACTTGTACCTATTGAATTCCCTGGTAAAAAAGTTGTTTCTTCAGAAGAAAGTGTACCTTCTAAGGATGAGTGATGGTAACTCATTAACTGAGCACTTGAATGTGTTCAATATTATGATAATTCAACTATTGTATGTGGATATTAAATTCAATGAGGAGAAATGTATCAGTCTGTTGTGTTCTTTCTTAGTTTCATGGGATAGCTTAGTTGTGGCTATTGGGAGTAATTAAACCAAATTAATGCTTGAAGATGTGGTTGCATCTATGTTTTCATAGGAAATGAGGTGGAATAATGTGGAGGGATTGACCAAAGATTCCTTTATGGTGAGAGCTTTATTGGTTAACAGAGGAAAAGGCAAATTCTCTCATAGAAATACTAATTCTAAGAGTAGATATAAATCCCTAGTTAAATTGACGAGAAAATGATATAAGTGCAGTAAAGTTGGCCATTACAAAAGGGACTGCAAGTTCAAAGTGGATGAGAAAAGTCAGGGATATGACGAGAAGCAATTGACTAAAATAAATACTTCTCTAGATGAAGGAGGGGATGTGTATTTGGCATCGACTTGTACATAGTCAAATCATGATGTTTAGTTGATCGACTCAGGTGAATCTTTTCATATGACACCTCACAGGCAAAGGTTCTGTAAATATGAGAAGTATAAAGGAGGAGATGTATTATTGGTAGATGATTCGGCAACCAATATTTTTGGATGAGGTAGATTTTGGTTGATGTTAAAGGATGATATGAGTATAACCCTTCCAAGTGTTCTACATATTTCAAACTTGGCAATAAATCTAATATTTTTCAACAAAATGAGTGGTGTAGGTGTGCACACTATATTTGAGAAGGATTCATGAAAAATGGTTCAGGGAGCGATGGTATTGATGAGAGGAGCTCATACTAGAACCCTATATAAGTTGTTTTAGAGTGTCAACTTGACTATATACAATAGTATAGTTGTTCCTGAGACCGACTTGATTATTCCTTGTCTAATCGACCATACCATGTTATGACACTAGAGGATGGGACATATTGGGGGAAAATTTCTTTGAGCTATGTAAAGAAAAGGTTTGGTCGAAGGTTTCCCTAATATTTCTTTGGAAGTCGATTTCTATGAACATTGCATCTATGGAAAACAAAATCATGTGAGATTCCCATCTATAACTATAAGGGAAAAACATATTCTAGAGTTAATCTATAGGGATGTTTTGGGGCATGTACCCATTCCATCACTAGAATGATATTTGTATTATGTCTCCTTCATAGATGATTTCTCCATGAAAATGAAGTTATTTATTAGGAAATAAATCTAAGGTTTTCAGTAAGTTCAAAGAGTTTAAATCTCTTATGGAAAACTAGATAGATAAGAAGATACAGGTGCTGAGAATTGACAATAGAGGTGAATTTTTTGGTAAGGAGTTTAAGTAGTTTTGTAAGCAATGTGGAATA
>SNQJ01S0030975.1:0-37723 GCA_010110895.2 Picea sitchensis | reverse complement strand
TATTATTGGGAGATATTACATAAATATGGGTGGGGGTTGGGGCTGATATTAGGGAAATATTATTAGATTTCCCTAATATCTCTCACCACCCCCACCCATATTTCCCTAATATCACCCCTCATCCTAATAATATTGAGGGTGGGTATGGGGGAATATATAAGAGAAATATGGGTGGGGGTGGTGGAAAGTATTAGGGAAGTATTATTGGTGGGGGTTATATTAGGGAAATATAGGTGGGGTAGGATGAAGTATTATGGAAATCGTATTATTTTTAACTAATACTTCGCCCCACTCGACCCATATTTCCCTAATATTCTCAGGTGGGCCTTGGAATAAAAAATCAAATTCTACCCTTCCTCGGCTTGCTAATTTAATTATCAACCCAAGAGTTGTACAAACTTTTGAGGTACTATGAACTATATATGAATAACACACCTATCTACTTTATTATGCACCTATTCAAATTCTTTATGTACCTATATACTAGTTGGGAATTGTGATATCCCAGGTATTGGCCCTTGTTAGCATAGGGGTAGACCTAGGGTTCAATGCTACAACATCGCACCAAGAAAACCCTAACTAATGGACCTTTCGTAAACACCTGCAAAGAAGATGAAGTCTCACCCGAGGTAGAGGAAGGGGTGGTTGCAGGACTCAGATGTTTGCAACCTTAGCTGGGACACAGATCTGTGATTTTAGTATATAACAGAGCATTCAGTAGTAAACCTTCATCAATATATAACCAAAATCTACTCCGCAAATAAAACAGAGCATCGCAACATTCACCCAGATCTAATGTATCTAAGCACTTAGCATAAGGAATTAGATCAAATCTAGCAGATTCAAGCACTAAGCAAGCTCACAGAGGTCATATCTAGCATCCAGATTTATCATATGAACAAAGTATAAATATATCTATCTATATATCTATGTCAAGAACTTAGCATATAAAACATAAGTACAGCAACACATCGCATAAACCAGAGAAACACAACATATATGTGGTTCACCCCCACCCTAGGGCTACGTCCACCAACTCTTCTTATTTATTATCTTCTCCAATCAGATACATGCATAGAGCCACAAAAACCTTACTCTGCATAGGATAAGAGATCTGTGCACCTCTCTAGATCCTCCTTCCTTGCATTACAACACAAATCCCTTCATCGTCTGTTACAACCAATTGCACTTAGCTCTGCAAGCCTCTCACAGTATGCACAAAGCATTTACAAGCCACACTTGCACTTAGCACAACATCACATATATGCCTCTTTCCTTCCATTTCCTTACATCGCCTAGATATCTATTTATATATTATAAAATAGGCCTAAGCATGGGTAAACCCATGGGCTGACATTCCCATACCCATTACATATTCTCAAATCCAAAAAAGGACCCAAAATAGGGTCAATATCCCGCAATCTCTACTTCATCTTGCACTCTGCCTTTGACAGGTTGTCGAAGTCCAAAATGTTCAAACTTGACCAAGGATCTCTCAAAACTTGGTCGAGGGCCATCAAGCCCCCAACACTCACCTGTGACTCATCCCAGGTCACTCTGATGTAGGAATTTCTTCTTCGAAAGCCTCAATCTTAGCTCAAGATGCTTCAGCTTGTTGTTGTTCTATGACCTCTTGTTCATAAAACTCTTGAATGACTGCATCATTCACAGGTCCTTCCAGGCATTTTTCAGCTGCATTAACAACCTGCTCTAGTTCTTTTCCTTGGCCTTCAATTTCTGTGAACAATTGGTAGGCCTTATCTTGCATGGGTTGGATTCATTAATTTACTTCCATAACTTTGCTCTGAGATCTGTTGTTGGGTGGTGCATTGCTCTTGAGATCTCTTCATTATTTCCATAACTGATAGGAGCTTCAACTATGATCGTATCATTTCATATTGATACTTCGCCTCTTGGAGCCGCGACTCCAGTGCTCTTAATTCTAGACTCTCAGTGAGTCACTCATATGTCAGGGTACTACGATCACTCAACTACTTGTATTACATAGCAAGGTCCTTTAGTCTCTCAATTACGCTCCTGACAGTTGCTTCTCTTTGGTCCTTCACATCCTGTGGGGTATCGGTCCTTGCACGTAGTTCTAAGTCTGTGATGCGTTGTTGTAGCTATTGGATCACTTCTTCAAGTTTCTCTACTTGTTGTGTAACTCAATCTTCTACCTTTATTTCTACGACTGTCACAGAGCGAAGTTCTCTGTTGACTGCTTCCTTTACTTCAAGTTGCTCGACGAGCAACTGTTATTTTCCTTTCTATATTTGTGATTTTTCTTTTTCGAACTTCACTTGGAGGGAAATATTTTCCTATTCTATAGCTCAACATTGTTCTACAAGTACTCCTTGTACTTGCATCAAAGCCTAGGTGGCTTGTTCTATTTCCTCTTGTGCTTGTTGAAAGTGAGCTTCGACTGTATCAGTTAATTGGTGGAGTTGGGTTGGCTCGTCTCCCATCTCTAGTGTTCCCAATGGCAGAGGTGTAGTGGAGACTGTGCGACTAGACTGTAGTGCCTATTGTACCCCTTGGAGTTTGATTTCAATCCTATCATACATTGCTTCCTGCTTGGCCTCTTGTGTTTCTGATATTTCTAGTGAATCATCGTTCAGGGCTGCTATGAGGAAGTCGAAGTTGTCAGAGGTGAGGACAGTCTGCATCTTTTTCATGGAGGCTTTTGATTTCTTCCGAGAAGAAGGTTTCGGAGGCAAACCCTTCCTCTTATTCATGGGATCAACCTCATATCCTTGCTTATGTTTGACTTCTTTGTCATCTAACTCTTCACCATCACCTCCTTTCTCTGGTGATATGGAAGCAGTCTTCACGGATGCACTGTCTAATCCTTGGCCCTCTTCGTTCTTCTTTGTCTTGCTAGGTCCGGGTGTATCCTGTGCAATTTATGGGTTTTCGATGTCGGATATCTCTGCGAGGTTGGCGAGGATAAGGAGGTCAACAGACCATTGCTTAGTAATATCCTACAGGTCCTCCTTCGTGAGATTGTAGTAGGATTGAATTTGTTGCTTGTGTTCATCGGCACACGTTGTAATATAAATGAAATTATGATCTGCGTTGAACTTCATCAAAGGTAGGAACTGGTGTAGAGTGTTTGGAGTCATGCGAGGCTCAGACTAGATGGCTCTCTTTAGCTGATCATAGTAGGTATGAAAAAAACATTTGACTACCACTGTTTGTTCATATCATTGGAATACCAAAGTGTATTGAACTTCATGGCCATCGGCTCAAATGGATCGATGTCGGGGAAGGTCACACCTTACAGAATCTCCTAGGAGATGAATGCAATAAGGATCAAAATCCAACTAAAATGGAATTCGTAACCTTGATCTTGTGCTTCTCTGCAGTCTAGTTCCAATTGATCCACCAAGTACTTCACCCAGTTCATTTGTAGGCCTTCCACGCACTTCCCTGCGATGTCGACTATAAAGCCGGTGACTTGGGTAGGTCAGTTATTTCTTACTAACTTCCCTGCAATCAATTGACAGGTGAGGCACACTGCGCCACTCTGGATAGAAACTACCTTGTAGCCTCGTGCCCCCTTCTTAACATCATCGTAGGTGTCCTAGATCCTCTATGCTAGAGTGGGATCCATAGATTTCCCTGGATAAAAATCTTGTGGATCAAGTCCCTGTATACTCAACCCTTTGATCCAATTGATCAGTGTTGGATCAACTGTGATATGGTAGTCTAGCCAAAAATATCTGCCATGGTTACAAGAAAGACACAGCTTGACACAAGCATTCACCTCATGGTGTTTTTTGAATTGTGGGATCTTCATGACATTCAACAGGGTGGACTGTGCAAGATTATGGGTCCACGTTCGATGGATTATCTTTGAATTCTTCCACTTTGTTTTGGTCAGGTACTTATGTGGGGTGAGCATGTTATAGAATTTTTGGTCGCTGAGGTTGAAGTCGTTGAAATTCAACGCTGCAATCTTGTCTTGGTCTTCTTGAACTGCACGGATCCCCTTCAAGAGGTTCGCAAGGACCAAGGTGTACTAAAAATATCTGGGCATGCTATCTCAATTTATTTCATCACTCAAAGGTGGTATGTAGGTGGTTAATATAGTTGGGATCAATTTGGCATTCACTAGATCATCCCTATGCTTGGTTCTCTTTTCATCTGATGGTCGGGATGGTCCGGCTCTGCGAGTAGTCGACGAAGATGCTTGCACTATTCTTGTGGATGAGGCCTATACACCTACAAATAATCCTCTCTCCGACATGACTCTTTCAGTCATCAGGTCGAGGAGTACTTCTATCACATATTCTTTGACTACGTTGAGCTCCTTGAACATATGTGCTCAGGATTAACTAGATCGGGTTCAGATTAACTTAGACACTACAATGGAATAGATGGAAACAATGCAATGATCACTGTGCAAGATGAAATTAGTCTGTGGGCTCAAATTATTGGTTAGAAAAAGTGTTCTTGGTGCATGGCACGATGGGATAAATAGGTAACTTGGCAACGGGTTGCTTGCAATGGGTATGAAGCCTTCCTGAGCTCTGTTCTATCCGTTATGACGCGGTCCCAATGGTCTAATGGCGTGTTGTCTGGTCATAAATTCCTTTCTACCCATTAGGAGCATTGGTCTAACGGTTATAATGTCCCCAACATATATATTGCTTCATCATGGTGAAGTGCCATGTGTCATTGTGTTGATATCCTGACGAAGCTCCAATTTTGCAAATTTTCCTTCTGTGAGGTTCCTTCTAGATATTTCTGCAACTTTTCGATCTTAGCTCTCTTCTTAATTAGTTTTCTATCCTTCTTTCCAGTGAGCTTCGTCTCAGTATTCCTTTTCCCATTCTGATTCTTATCTTCTTTTGACATAGTGACTTCACATTGTTGAGATTATTTCCTAGGATTCAAGGGTAATAATTCTTTTTTATCTGGGATAGGTATTTCAGTCTTCTATGGGTCCTCTAGTGTTCTTGCAACTTTTATATCTACATCATTGTTGTTAAATATATGTGATATTTTCTCCTATTCTTCAATCAAGTGTGCGATCCTTTTAGTTATAATATCTTTTAACTCTTGCTTATTCTTCTCTAAGACTTCTTCTTCTTCCTTCCTTCTGGCTTGCTCTCTTTCAATCCAAGGTCTTCCTAGTAACATGGTAAATGGAGCGATGTCCTCAATAAATTTAATGATCTCAAAATCTTCTTCTGTCGAAGTTCCATTAACATTCATAGGTATTTGAGCGAGCTTCCCACATAGGGTTATCAGTTTTCCACTAAATAATCCCATTCCTCCCAGTGAAGGAACCATAGTAGGATTTCCTAAAATTTCTCGAGTTCTTTCTATCATAACATTCACTTTTGTTTCCTCATCTAGAACACAGTCAATGTTGAAGTCTCCTAATCTTGCTTCAATGCATTCTTTTTCTATGAAGATCTCTGATAATATGACATGTCGGTGGTCATTCAAGGTTTCTCTCTTCTATAACAATACTTTCTCTGATTCTTTCTGGGATTCTTCCATAATCTTAGTTTTTGGATCTGCCTTAGGTTTTTCTTGGTTCATATTCATTCTTTCAAATTTAGCAATCATTCTAGGGAAATCCAATACTTCATGGTCCATAGCTTTACATCAAAGACAACTAGGTCTTCTCCCAGGGTATTCCTTAGCAAGATGTCCTAGTTTTCTGCAACTGTAATAGAGGGTTAATCCTCTCTTTCTTTTAACTGATCCCCATCCCTTTTTGTACTACGTGCTAGGATCGTAGGAGCTAACCTGCAAAAAAATCTTTCTAGGATCCTCCATCCATTTGTTAGTCCAAATATTCTTTCTATGCATAGTTATAACATATCTTTCACTATTCTTATTAGATATACTCATGTCAAACCTTATTTCATCTATCAGTACCCTAGTTTTCGAGCTAGGATAGAATCTATCAAACATACCTAGATCCATGCTTTAGAAACAAAATTTTCCACTTGTATTACTTCTACAAAGAACAAAGATTTCAGATCTAGAACTTTTCACTATTCTTACCTTTATCAGAGCACAAAACTTGTGTATCTTACCTCTTTTCTTCATATATGACCTCTTTTCTTAGCACAGAGATTCACAAGTCAAGCAAAATGTTGCGCACTAGGGAAATATATCTACACATAGAGATTTCTTAGTTTCAGGTTGAATCTTTGCACAAAGATTCTTCTTCCTCAGTTCCTAGCAATCATAGTTTCAGTCTCGACAAGGGAACCATTTGTTGGCACAGGGGCAGACCCAGGGTTCAACACTACAACAGTGCACCAACAAAACCCTAACTACCGGCCCTTTTGGCAACACCTGGGAAGCAGATGAAGTCTCACCTGAGGTAGAGGAAGGGGTGGTTGCAGGACTCAGATGTCTGTAACCTTAGATGGGACACATATCTATGATTCTAGTATTTAACAGAGCATTCACCAGTAAACCTTCATCAATATCTAACCAATATCTACTCCACAGATAAAAAAAAGCATCGCGGCATTCACATAGATCTAATGTATCTAAGTACTTAACATAAGGAATTAGATCAGATCTAGTAGATTCAAGCACTAAGAAAGTTCATAGAGTTCATATCTAGCATCCAGATTCATCATAATCACAAAGTATAAATAGATCTATCTATCTATCTATGTCAAGAACTTAGTAGATAACACATAAGTACACCAACACATCGCACAGAGAAGAGCAACACAACATATACGTGGTTCACCTCGACCCTAGGGATACGTCCACAAAGTCTTCTTCTTTATTAGCTTCTCCAATCAGATACATGCACAGAGCCACAAAAACCTTACTCTGCATAGGACAGGAGATCTGCGCACCTCGCTAGATCCTCCTTCCTTGCGTTACAACACAAATCCCTTCACAGTCTGTTACAACCTCTTCTTCAGGGGATAAACCTTGTCTCCTTGCTTTGGTTCGACTTCTCTGTCATCTAACTCTTCACCATCACCTCCTCGCTCTAGTGATATGGAAGAAGTTTTCACGGATGCACTGTCTAATTCTTGGATCTCTAAGGTATGCTTTGTTCTTCTAGATCCAGGTGTATCCTGCACAGTTTCTAGGTTGTCGATGTTGGATATATCCACAGGGTCTGCTGGGATAAGGAAATTCACCAACCAATCCTTGGTGATTGCCTCCAAGTCCTTCTCTGTTAGCTTATAGTAGGATTTAATTTGTTGCTTGTGTTCATCGGTGTGTACTGTGATGTAAATAAAATGTCGATTTGTGTTGAACTTCATTAAAGGCATGAACTGGCATAGAGAGTTCAGAGTCATGAGAGGTTCAGACTGGATGGCTATATTCATCTAATTGTAGTAGGTATGGAAAACAACATTTGACTGCCACTGTCTATTCATATCGCTTGAATACCATAATGTACTGAAATTCACGACCAATGGTTCAAATGGCTCGATGTCTGGGAAGGTCGTACCTTCTGGCATCTCCCAGGAAATAAAATCTATCAGTATCAAGAGCCAGCTGAAATGAAATTCATATCCTTGATATTGTGCTTCTCTGCAGTCGAGTTCCAACTGGTTCACCAAGTACTTCACCCAGTTCATCTAAAGGCTTTCCACGCACTTCCCTGTGAGGTCGACTACAAAACTGGTGACTTGGGCAGGTCGGTTCTTTCATACTAACTTCCCTGCAATCAACTGACATGTGAGGTGCACTGCGCCACTCTATATAGAAGCTACCTTATAGCCTCATGTTCTCTTATCGACATCACCATAAGTGTCCTTTATCTTCTGTGCTAGAGAACGATCCTTGGCTTTTGCTGGGTAACACTCTTATGGATCAGGTCCTTGCATACTCAATCTCGTGATCTGATTGATCAACATCAGATCAACTGTTATATGAAAGTTTAGCCACAAATAGCCTCCATGGTAATAAGACAGCAGAAGCTTAGCACATGCATTCACCTCCTGGCATCTTCCGAAGTGGAGAATATTCATAACATTCAACAGGGTGGACTGCACGAGGTTCATAGTCCACGACTGGGGGATTATCTTCAAATTATTCCCCTTAGTTCTGGTTAGGTACTTATGTGGGCTAAGCATGTTATAGGCTTTGCGATCTCCAAGGTTGAAGTCGCTAAACTTCAACACTGCAATCTTATCATGGTCTGCACGAACTACGTGTATCCCCTTTGGGAGGTACGCCATAACCAAGGTGTATTCAAAGTCTCTAGGCACGTTGTCTCTATTTCCTGCTCCACTCAAAGGTGGTATATAGGTGGGTAATATGGTTGGGATCAATTTGGTGTTCTTTAGATCATCCCTGTGATTGGTTCACTTTTCATCTTATGGTCAGGATGGTCCGACACTATGATTAGTGGACAGAGAGTCTGGCAGTCCTCTCATCGATGATGCTTGTACACCTATATACATCAACATGACTCTTTCAATCATAAGGTCGATCAGAACTTCCTCAACAAATTTCTCTACAACGCTCAACTCGTCCGACATACACAATCAGGGTTAACAATATTGGGTTCAGGGAGTAAATTAGACACAATAATGGGATAGAGAGCAAGAGAGTGATGATCACTGTGAAAAATCAACTTAGTCTACAGGCTCAAACTCTCAGATGGAAAAAGTGTTCTCAATGCATGACGTGATGGGATAAATAGGTGACTAGGCAACAAGTTGCTTGCAACGGGTATGAATCCTGCATTATCTTTGTTCTGTCTGTTATGGCACAGTCCCAACAGTCAGATGGTGAGATGTTTGTCCATAAATGTATTTCTACCCATTCAGAGCATTGGTCTAATGGTTATAATGTCCCCAACGGCTATATTGCTTCGCCATTGCGAAGTGCCATGTGTTGTTGTTCTGATATCCCGACGAAGCTCCAATTTTGCAAATTTTCCTTCTGTAAGGTTTCCTCTGGAACCTTCTGCAACTTGTAGATCTTAGCTCTCTTCTTACTTATATTTATAGGCTTATTCCTAGTGAGATTCATCTTGGTATTCCCTTTTCCATTCTGATTCTTACCTTCTTTTGGCATAGTTACTTCACGTTGTTGATATTCTTTCTTAAGATTTGAGGGTGATCCTTCTTCTTTATCTGGAGTAGGTACATCAATCTTCTGTGGGTCTTCTAGTGTTCTTGCAACTTTGACATCTGAGTTTCTGGTGTTAAATATCTTCAATTTGTTCTTCTATTCTTCAATCAAGTGTGCGATACTTCTAGTCATGAATTCTTTTAACTCTTGCTTCTTCTTCTCTAAAACTTCTTCTTCTTATTGCCTTCTGGCCTGATCTCTTTCAATCCAAGGTTTTCCTAGTAGCATTGTAAATGGAGTATTGTTCTCAATAAATTTAATAATCTCAAAATCTTCCTCTGGTGAAGTTCCATTGGCATTCATAGGTATCCAGGTGAGCTTTCCACATAGGTTTATCATCTTTCCTTTGAATAGTCCTATTCTTCCTAATGAAGGAATCATAGTAGGCCTCCCTATAGCTTCCCAAGTTTTCTCTGTCATGATATTCACCTTTGTTCCCTCATCTAGAACACAGTCAATGTCGAAGTCTCCTATTCTTTCTTCAAGGCATTCTTTTTCTTTGAATATCTCTGATAATCTGACATGTCGGTGGTCATTCAGGGTTTCTTTCATCTGTAGCAATACTTTCTCTGATTCTTTCTGGGGTTCTGTCATAATCTTAGTTTCTAGATCTTTCCTAGGTTTTTCTTGTCTCATGTTCATTTCTTCAAGATTGACAACCATTATAGGACACTCCAATACTTCATGGTTCATAGCTTTACAACAAATACAACTAGGTCTTCTCCCAGGGCATTCCTTAGCAAGATGTCCCGGTCTTCTACAACTATAAAACAGGGTTAATCCTCTCTTTCTTTTAAATGATCCCTGGCCTTTCCTGTACTGTGCACTAGGATCATGGTAGCTAACCTTAAAACATTTCTTTCTAGGGTCCTACATACACTTATTAGTCCAAACATTCTTTCTATGCATAGGTATAAGATATTTTTCACTAATCTTATCAAATCTACTCATATCAAATCTTCTTTCATCTATTAATACCCTAGTTTTCAAGCTAGGATAGAATTTATCAAACATACCTAGATACATAAGGCTGAAACAAAAATTTTCACTTATCTTACTTCTACAGAGCACAAAGCTTTCATAACTAGAACTTTTCAATATTCTTACCTTTATCAGAGCCCAAAGCTTTCAGATCTTGCCTCTTTTAATAAAAGAGTCTCACTTTTGCCTTTCTCAGAGCCCAAATCTTTCAGATCTTACCTCTTTTCTTCAGATCAGACTTCTTTTCCTAGAACATAGCTTTTCAAACTAAGTACAGTGATGCACACTAGAGCTACAGATCTACACATAGAGCTTTCACAATTTCAGGTCATATCTTTGCGAAAAGCTTCTTCTTCCTCAGTTCCCAGCAATCAAAGTTTCAGGTCCTGGCAACAGGCCCATTTGTTGGCATAGGGGAATACCCAGGGTTCAACGCTGCAACAACACATGAACAAAACTCTAACTACCGACCCTTTCGGCAACACCTACGAAGCAGATGAAGTCTCACCCGAGGTAGAGGCAGGGGTGGTTGTAGGACTTAGGTGTATGTAACCTTAGCTGGGACACATATTTGTGATTATAATACTTAATAGAGAACTTAGAACTGTTAGTTCATCATTATTTACCCAATATCTACTTTGTAGATAAAACAAAGCATCACAACATTCACCCAGATCCAATATATCTAAGCACTTAGCATAAATAAATGGATCAGATCTAGAAGATTCAAGCACTAAGAACATTCACCTACATCAGATCTAACATCATATTCACTATAATCACAAATCATAAACATATCTATCTATATCAAGCACTTTGAAAATAACACATAAATACATTGGATCATTGCACAGAGCAGAATAACATAGTATTTACGTGGTTCAACCCCACCCTGGGGCTACCTCCACCAAATATTTTTATTTATTATCTTCAATCAGTCATCTATAAGAAAAGAGTCACAAAATCCCTACTCCACATAGGATAGGATATCTATGCGCACCTCGCCAGATCCTCCTTCCTCGAGCTAGGTCTAGCACAAAGCCTTTCACAGTCTGTTACAACCACTTGCACTTAGCTCTATAGTTTCTCACAATATGCACATATACAAACCAAACTTGCACTTAGCACTTATATTATCAGCCATTCATCATATAGATTCCCATTCTTACATTTCTTAGACATATATTTATACTTTACAAAATAGGCCTAAACATGGGTAAACCCATGGGCTGACATCCCATTCCCGTTACATATTCCCAAATCCCAAAAAGGACCCAAAAAGGGGACAAGATCCCACGATCTCTTCTTTGGCTTCTGCTTCATATTATATAGGTTGTAGAAGTCCCAAAATAGGTCAAACCTGACCAAGGATCTCCCAAAACTTGGTCAAGGTCCAAGATGCCCCCAACACTCACCTGTGACTCATCCTACGTCACTCTGGTCTGACTAGTTCTGCTTCGAATGCCTCGAGCTGCTTCAACTTCCTATCGTTCTATGGCCTCCTATTTAGTGAACTCTTGAATGACTGGATCGTTGATAGGTCCTTCTAGATGTTGTTAAGTTGTAGTAACAACCTGCTCTAGCTCTACTCCTTGGCCTTCTACCTTTGTAAACAATTGATATGCCTTGTCTTGCATGGGTTGGAGCCTCTTAGTTACCTCTATAACTCTGCTCTGGATAGTATGGATCTGTTGTTGTGTAGTGAATTTCTCTTGTGAGTGCTTCATTCTTTCCACGGCTGACAGGGACTTCAGCTACGCTTGTATCTTTTTGTCTTGATACTTCGCCTCTTGGAGCTACGACTCTAGTGCCTTCAGTTCCGGGTTCTCCATGATTTGTTCATAGGTCTAGGCACTGGGATTAGTGAGTTTCTTACATTCCAGGGTAAGAGCCTTTATCCTTTCAACTGCGCTCCAGGTGATTTCTTCTCTTTGGTCTCTTACATCTTGTGGGGTCTCAGTACAATGCATAGCTCCAAATCTGTTATGCATTGTTGTAGCTGCTGGATGGCTTCTGTGAGCTAGTTCACCTGCTGTGTAGCTCGGTCTTCTTCCTTTATTTCTAAGATTGTCACAAAGAGAAATTCTTTGTTGACCACTTCCTTTACTTCGAGTTTCTCCACGAGCAACTGTTCCTTTTCTTGTTGTAGTTATGGTTTTTATTTATCAAACTTCACTTGGAGAGAAATCTTTTCCTATTCTACAGCACTACATTTCTCTATGAGTACTCCTTGTAATTGTGTCAAAGCCTAGGTGGCTTGCTCTATTTCTTCCTGTGCTTTTCGAAGGCGAGCTTCGACTATATCGGCTAGGTGGTGCAGTTGAGCTGGCTCATCTCCCAATTCTAAATCTCCCGGTGCAGTGGAGACTACACGGCTGGGTTGTAGGATCTATTGTACCCCTCGGAGTTCATTCTCAATTCGATCATACATATCCTCTTGCTTTGCATCATGTTTCTCTGTTATTTCTAGCAAAGCATCTTGCAGACATGCTATGAGGAAGTCAAAGTCATCGCAGGTGAGGATGGTCTGCATCTTGGTCATGGTGGCCTTCAATTTCTTCTGGAAGGAAGGTTTCGGAGGTGAATTTCCTCTTCTTCAGGGGATCAACCTTGTCTCCTTGCTTCAATTCAAATTATTTTTCATCTAACTCTTCACCATCACCTCCTCACTCTGGTGATATGGAATCAGTTTTCACGGATGCATTGTCTAATTTTTGGACCTCTTCGGGCTTCTTTGTTCTACTAGGTCCGGGTGTATCCTGCACAGTTTCTGGGTTGTCGATGTCATATATCTCTGCAGGGTCTATTGGGATAAGGAGGTCCACCGACCAATCCTTGGTGATCTCCTCCAAGTCCTCCTCCATCATCTTATATTAGGATTGAATTTTTTTCTTGTGTTCGTCGGTGTGTGCTGTGATGTAAATAAAATGTCGATCTGCACTGAACTTCATTAAAGGCCTGAACCGGTGTAGAGTGTTGAGAGTCATGCAAGGTTTAGACTGAATGGCTATCTTCAGATGATTGTAGTAGGTATGGAAAACAACATTTGATTTCCATTGTTTATTCATATCGCTTGAATACCATAGTGTACTGAACTTCATGGCCAGTAGTTCAAATGGCTCAATTTCTAGGAAGGTTGTACCTTCCGGCCTCTCCCAAGCAATAAAATCTATCAGTATTAAGAGCCAACTAAAATTAAATTCATATCCTTGATCTTGTGCTTCTCTGTAGTTGAGTTCCAACTGGTTCACCAGGTACTTCACCTAGTTCATCTGAATGCCTTCCGCACACTTCTCTATGAGGTCAACTACAAAACTGGTGACTTGGGTAGGTCGGTTCTTTCATACTAACTTCCCTGTAATCAACTGACAGGCGAGGTGCACTGTGCCACTTTGGATAGAAGCTACCTTGTAGCCTTGCATGCCCTTCTTGACATCTCCATAAGTTTCCTTGATCTTTTGTGCTAGAGCATGATCCATGGCTTTTCCTGGGTAAAACTCTTGTGGATCAAGTGCTTGCATACTCAAGCACGTGATCTGATTGATCAGCATTGGATCAACTATTACATGACATTTTAGCCACAAATATCCTCCATGGTAACAAGACAACAATGGCTTGACACATGCATTCACCTCCTGGTGTCTTCCGAAGTGGGGAATCTTCATGACGTTTAGCAGGGTGGACTACGCGAGGTTCATAGTCCACGACTGGGGGATTATCTTCGAATTATTCCCCTTAGTTCTGGTTAGGTACTTATGTGGGGTGAGCATATTATAGGCTTTGCAATATCCGAGGTTGAAGTCGCTAACTTCAACGATGCAATTGTATCTTGGTCTGCTCAAGCTGCACGTATCCCCTTCGGGAGGTACACCGTAACCAAGGTGTATTCAAAGTCTCTGGGCATGCTGTCTTGATTTAATGCTCCACTCAGAGGTGGTATATAGGTGGCTAATATGGTTGGGATCAATTTGGCATTCTCTAGATCATCCCTGTGCTTCGCTTTCTTTTCATTTGATGGTCAGGATGGTCCGGCGTTGTGAGAAGTGGACGGAGAGGCTGGCAATCCTCTTGTCGATGATGCTTGTACACCTGTAGACATCGACATGACTCTTTCATTCATGAGGTCAATCAGAACTTCTTCAACAACTTTCTCTACAACACTCAATGCATCTGACATACACACTCAAGGTTAACAATCTTGGGTTTGGGGAGTAACTTAGACATAGTAATGGGATAGAAAGAAAGAATGCGATGATCACTATGAAAAATCAAGTTGGTCTACTGGCTCAAACTCTCAGTTAGAAAAAGTGTTCTCAGTGCATGCCACGATGGGATAAATAGGTGACTCGACAATGGGTCACTTGCAACGGGTATGAAGCCTTCATTAGCTCTATTATGTCCATTATGGCACGGTCCCAATGGTCGGATGGTGAGATATTTGTCCATAAATGTATTTGTACCCATTTGAAGTGTTGGTATAATTATTATAATGTCCCCAACATCTATATTGCTTCACCATGGTGAAGTGCCATGTGTCGTTGTTCTGATATCCCGACGAAGCTCCAATTTTGCAAATTTTCCTTCTGCGAGGCTTCCTCTAGAACCTTCTGCAAATTTTCTATCTTAGCTCTCTTCTTACTTAGCTTTCTAGCCTTCTTCCTAGTGGGCTTCATCTCAATATGGATTTTTCCATTCTAATTTTAACCTTCTTTTGGCATAGTTACTTCATGATGTTGAGATTATTTCCTAAGATTCGAGGGTGATCCTTCTTCTTTATCTGTAATAGGTACTTCAATCTTCTGCAGTTCTTCTAGTATTCTTGCAACTTTGACATCCGGTTTTCGGGTGTTAAATAGATTTGATATGTTCTTTTGTTCTTCAATCAAGTGTGTGATCCTTCTAGTCATGAATTCTTTTAACTCTTGCTTCTTTTGCTCTAAGACTTCTTCTTCTTCTTGCCTTCTGGACTGATCTCTTTCAATCCAAATTTTTCCTAGTAGCATTGTAAATGGGGCATTGTTCTCAATAAATTTAGTAATCTCAAAATATTCCTCTGTCAAAGTTCCATTGGAATTCATAGGTATCCGGGTGAGCTTTCCACGTAGGTTTATCAGCTTTCCTTTGAATAGTCCTATTCTTCCTAATGAAGGAATCATAACAGGCCTCCCTATAGCTTCTCAAGTTTTCTATGTCATGATATTCACTTGTGTTCCCTCATCTAGAACACAGTCAATGTTGAAGTCTCCTATTCTTTCTTGAAGGCATTCTTTTTCTTTGAAGATCTTTGATAATCTGACATGTCGGTGGTCATTCAGGGTTTCTTTCATCTATAGCAATACTTTCTCTGATTCTTTCTTGGGTTCTGTCATAATCTTAGTTTATGGATCTGTCCTAGGGTTTTCTTGTCTCATGTTGATTTCTTCAAGATTAGCAATCATTCTAGGACACTCCAATACTTCATGGTCCATAGCTTTACAACAAAGACAACTAGGACTTCTCCCAGGGCATTCCTTAGAAAGATGTCCCGGTCATCTGCAACTATAATAGAGGATTAATCCTCTCTTTCTTTTAAATGATCCCCAACCTTACCTATACTGCATGCTAGAATCATGGTAGCTAACCTACAAATATTTTTTTTTAGGGTCCTGCATACACTTGTTAGTCCAAACATTCTTTATGTGCATAGGTATAAGATATTTTTCACTATTCTTATTAGATCTACTCATATAATATCTTGTTTCATCTATTAATAGCCAAGTTTTCAAGCTAGGATAGAATCTATCAAACATACCTAGATCCATATTGTTGAAACACAAATTTCCACTTATCTTACTTCTACAAAGCACAAATCTTTCAGATCTAGAACTTTTCAATATTATTACCTTTATCAGAGCCCAAAGCTTTTAGATCTTACCTCTTTTAATAAAAAAGTCTCACTTTTGACTTTCTCAGAGCACAAAGCTTTAAGATATTACCTCTTTTCTTTAGATCAGACCTCTTTTCCTGGCACAAATATTGTCAAACTAAGTAGAGTGTTGCACACTAGAGCAACAGATCTACGCACAAATCTTTCACAATTTCAGGTCGGATCTTTGTGAAAAGATTATTCTTCCTCAGTTCCTAGAAATCATAGTTTCAAGTCCCGACAATGGAACCATTTAGTGGCACAGGGTCATACCTAGGGTTCAATGCTACAACAACGCATGAACAAAACCCTAACTACCGGCCCTTTCGGCAACACCTGCGAAGTAGATGAAGTCTCACCTAAGGTAGAGGCAGGGGTGGTTGTAGGACTCAGGTGTCTGCAACCTTAGCTGGGACATAGATTTGTGATTATAATACTTAATAGAGTACTTAGCACCATTAGTTCATCATTATTTATCCAATATCTACATCGCAGATAAAAGAGATCATCGCAACATTCACCCATATCCAATGTATCTAAGCACTTAGCATAAATAAATGGATTAGATCTGGTAGATTCAAGAACTGAGCACATTCACCTATATTAGATCTAACATCAGATTCATTATAAGCACAAAGCATAAACATATCTATCTATCTATCTATATCAAGCACTTAGCAAATAACACATAAATACATCAGATCATCACACAGAGTAGAATAACACAGTATTTATGTGGTTCACCCCCACCCTGGGGCTACGCCCACCAACTCTTCTTATTTATTATCTTCAATCAGAAATCTACATGCTCAGAGTCACAAAAACCCTACTCTGCATAGGACAGGAGATCTGCACACACCTCTCCAGATCCTCCTTTCCTGAGCTAGGTCTAGCACAAAGCCTTTCACAGTTTGTTACAACCACTTGCACTTAGCTCTACAGTTTCTCACAATATGCAGAGACCATCTACAAACCAAAGTTGCAGAGACCATCATCACATAGATTCCCCTTCTTACATTGCTTAGACATCTATTTATACTTTACAAAATAAGCCTAAATATGGGTAAACACATGTGTTGACATCCCATTCCCATTACATATTCCCAAATCCCAAAAAGGACCCAAAAAGGGGCCAAGATCCTATGAACTCTGCTTCACCTTGTGCTCCATCTTCGGCAGGCTGTCAAAGTCCCAAAATAGGTCAAACTTGAGCAAGGATCTCTCAAAACTTGGTCAATGGCCAACAGGCCCCCAACACTCACCCATGACTTGTCTCGAGTCACTATGGTCTGACTAGTTCTGCTTCGAATGCCTCGAGCTTGGCTCGAGATGCTTCGACTTTTTGTTGTGCTACGACCTCCTGTTCAGTGAACTCTTTGGATGAATTCATCCTTGATAGTTCCCTCTAGAAGTTGTTCAACTGTACTTACAACCTTCTCTAGCTCTACTCCTTGTCCTTCTACCTCTGTAAACAATTGATAGGCCTTATCTTGTAAAGGTTGGAGCCTCTCAGTTACCTCCATAAATCTACTATGGATAGTATGGATCTGCTACTGTGTAGTGCATTTCTCTTGGCAGCGCTTCATTCTTTCCATGGCTAACAGGGACTTTAGCTACGCCTGTATCTTTTAGGCTTGATACTTCACCTCTTAGAGTTGCGACTCTAATGCCTTCAGTTTTGGGTTCTCCGAGAGTTTTTCATAGGTCTGGGCACTGCAATAAGTGAGTTTCTTACATTCCAGGGTAAGATCCTTTAGCCTTTCAACTATGCTCCAGGCGGTTGCTTCTCTTTGTTCTCTTACATCTTGTGGGGTCTCAGGTATAGTGAATAGCTCCAAATCTACTATGCGTTGTTGTAGCTACTGGATGGCTTCTACGAGCTAGTTCACCTACTGTGTAGCTCGGTCTTCTGCCTTTATTTATAAGACTGTCACATAGAAAATTTCTCTATTGACCGCTTCTTTTACTTCGAGTTTCTCTGCGAGCAACTGTTCATTTTCTTGCTGTAGTTGTGCTTTTTCTTTATCAAAATTCACTTGGAGAGAAATCTTTTCCTATTCTACAACACTGCATTTCTCTATGAGTACTCCTTGTACTTGTGTCAAAGCTTGGGTGGATTTCTCTGTTTCTTCTTGTGCTCATCAAAGATGAGCTTCGACTATATCGGCTAGGCAGTGGAGTTGATTTGGCTCATCTCCCAATTCTGACTCTCCCGACGCAGTGGATATTGTGTGACTGGCCTGTACGACCTATTGTACCCCTTGGAGTTTAGTCTCAATTCGATCATACATATCCTCTTTCTTTGCATTCTATTTTTTTGCTATTTCCAGCGAAGCATCTTACAGGGCTACTATGAGGAAGTCAAATTCATCGAAGGTGAGGATGGTCTGCATATTGGTCATGGTGGCCTTCGATTTCTTCCAGGAGAAAGGTTTTGAAGGTGAACCTTTCCTCTTCTTCAGGGGATCAACCTCGTCTCCTTTCTTTGGTTTGACTTCTTTGTCATATAAATATTTTCCATCACCTCCTCGCTCTAGTGATATGGATGTAGTTTTCACGGATGTGCTGTCTAATTCTTGGACCTCTCTGGTCTTCTTTGTTCTAATAGGTTCGGGTGTATCCTGCACAGTTTCTAGGCTATCAATGTCAGATATCTCCATAGGTTCTGCTGGGATAAGGAGATCCACTGACCAATCCTTGGTGATCTCCTCCAAGTCCTCCTCTATCATCTTATAGTAGGATTGAATTGGCTTGTTGTGTTTGTCAACGCACGTTGTGATGTAAGTAAAATGTTGATTTGCATTGAAATTCATTAAAGGCCTGAACCGATGTAGAGTGTTCAGAGTCATGCGAGGTTCAGAGTGGATGGCTATCTTCAGCTGAATGTAGTAGGTATAGAAAACAACATTTGACTTCCATTGTTTATTCATATCACTTGAATATCATAGTGTACTGAACTTCATGGCTAGTGGTTCAAATGTCTCAATGTCGGGGAAGGTTGTACCTTTTGGAATCTCCTAGGCAATAAAAGTTATCAGTATCAAGAGCCAGCTAAAATGAAATTCATATACTTGATCTTGTGCTTCTCTACAGTCAAGTTCCAACTGGTTCACCAGGTACTTCGTCCAGATCATCTGAAATCCTTCCGCGCACTTCCCTGGGAGGTCGACTAAAAAACCGGTGACTTTGGTAGGTCGGTTATTTTGTACTAAATTCATTTTAAACAACTAATAGGTGAGGTGCACTACACCACTATGGATAGAAGATACCTTTTATCCTCGCTTTCCCTTTTTAACATCACCATAAGTGTCCTTGATCTTCTGTGCTAGAGCATGATCCATGGATTTTCCTAGGTAAAACTCTTATGGATCAGGTCCTTGCATACTCAAGCTTGTGATCCAATTGATCAACATCGTATCAACTATTATATGGAAGTTTAGCCACAAATACCCTCCATGGTAACAAGACAACAACAACTTGAAACATGCATTCACCTCCTGGTCTCTTCCGAAGTGGGGAATCTTCATGACGTTCAACAGGGTGGAATGCACGAGGTTCATAGTCCACAACTGGGGGATTATCTTTGAATTATTCCCCTAAGTTCTAGTTAGGTACTTATGTGGGGAGATCATGTTATAGGCTTTGCAATCTCTGAGGTTGAAGTTTCTAAACTTCAACGCTACAATCTTATCTTGGTCACTCGAACTGTGTGTATTCCCTTCGAGAGGTATGCCATAACCAAGGTGTATTTGAAGTCTCTGGGAACACTGTCTCAATTTAATGCTCTGCTCAGAGGTGGTATATAGGTGGGTAATAGGTCGGGATCAATTTGGCATTCTCTAGATCATCCCTGTGCTTGGTTCTCTTTTCATCTGATGGTCGGGATGGTCTGGCATTGCGAGCAGTGGATGGAGAGGATGGCAGTCCTCTCGTCGATGATGCTTGTACACCTATAGACATCGACATGACTCTTTCAATCACGAGGTCGATTAGAACTTCTTCAACAACTTTCTCTACAGCACTCAACTCGTCCGACATGCACACTCAGGGTTAACAATCTCGGGTTCAGGGAGTAACTTAGACAAAGTAATGGAATAGAGAGAAAGAGCGCGATGATCAATGTGAAAAATCAACTTAGTCCGTGGGCTCAAACTCTAAGTTGGAAAAAGTGTTCTCGGTGCATGGCATGATGGGATAAATAGTTGACTCGGCAACGGGTCGCTTGCAATGGGTATGAAGCCTTCATTAGCTCTGTTATGTCCATTATGTCATAGTCCCAACGGTCGGATGGTGAGTTGTTTGTCAATAAATGTATTTCTACCCATTCGGAGCATTGGTCTAACTGTTATATTGTCCCCAAAGGATAAAATGATTTGCCATGGCGAAGTGCCATGTGTTGTTGTTCTGATATCTCGACAAAGCTCCATTTTTGCAAATTTTCCTTCTGCGAGGTTTTCTCTGGAACCTTTTGCAACTTGTCGATCTTAGCTCTCTTCTTACATAGCTTTCTAGCCATCTTCCCAGTGAGCTTCATCCCGATATGCCTTTTTCCATTATGATTCTTACCTTGTTTTGGCATAGTTACTTCGCATTGTTGATATTCTTTCCTAAGATTCGAGGGTGATCCTTCTTCTTTATCTGGAATAGGTACTTCAATCTTCTGTCGGTATTATAGTGTTCTTTCAACTTCGACATCCGGGTTTTTGATGTTAAATTTCTTTGATCTATTCTTTCGTTCTTCAATCAAGTGTGTGATCCTTCTAGTCATGAATTCTTTTAACTCTTTCTTCTTCTACTCTAAAACTTCTTCTTCTTCTTGCCTTCTAGCCTGATCTCTTTCAATCCAAGGTTTTCCTAGTAGCATTATAAATGGGGCATTTTTCTCAATAAATTTAATAATCTCAAATCTTCTTCTGTCGAAGTTATATTGGCATTCATAGGTATCCGGGTGAGATTTCCACATAGGTTTATCAACTTTCCTTTGAATATTTCACAGTTTGGTACAACCACTTGCACTTAGCTCTACAATTTCTCACAATATTCACAAAGCATATACAAACCAAACTTGCACTTAGCACTTATCTTATCGGCCATTCATCACATAGATGCCCCTTATTACATTTCTTAGGCATCTATTTATACTTTACAAAAAAGGCCTAAACATGGGTAAACCCATGGGCCGACATCCCATTCCCGTTACATATTCCCAAATCCAAAAAAGGACCCAAAAAGGGGCCAAGATCCTGTGATCTCTACTTCGTCTTGCGCTCCATCTTCGATAGGATTTCGAAGTCCAAAAATAGGTCAAACTTGACCAAGCATCTCCCAAAACTTGGTCAAGGACCAACAGGTCCCCAATAGTCACTTGTGACTTGTCCTAAGTCACTCTGGTCTAACTAGTTCTGCTTCGAATGCCTCGAGCTACTTCAACTTGATGTTGTGATATGGCCTCCTATTCAGTGAACTCTTGGATGACTTCATCCTTGATAGGTCCCTCTAGACATTGTTGAGTTGTAGTGACAACTTGCTCTAGCTCTACTCCTTAGCCTTCTACCTCTGTAAACAATTGATAGGCCTTGTCTTGTACAGGTTGGAGCCTCTCAATTACCTCCATAACTCTGCTCTAGATAGTATGGATTTGTTTTTGTGTAGTGCATTGCTCTTGGGAGCACCTCATTATTTCCATGGCTGATAGGGACTTCAGCTGAGCCTGTATCTTTTCGTCTTGATACTTCTCCTCTTGGAGTTGTGACTCTAGTGCCTTCAATTTCGGGTTCTCCATGAGTTTCTCATAGGTCTGGGCATTGTGATCAGTGAGTTTCTTACATTCCAGGGTAAGAGCCTTTATCCTTTCAACTGTGCTCTGGGCAGTTGCTTCTCTTTGGTCTATTACATCTTGTGGGGTCTCAGGTACAGTGCGTAGCTCCAAATCTACTATGCATTGTTGTAACTGTTGGATGGCTTTTGTGAGCTAGTTCACCTGCTGTGTAGCTTGGTCTTCTACCTTGATTTCTAAGACTTTCACAGAGTGAAGTGATATGTTGACCACTTCTTTTAATTTGAGTTGCTCTGTGAGAAAATGTTCCTTGTCTTGTTCTAACTGTGCTTTTTCTTTATCAAACATCGCTTGGAGAGCAAGCTTTTCCTGTTCTACAACACTGCGTTTCTCTACGAGTACTCCTTGTACTTGTGTCAAAGCCTCAGTGGCTTGCTTTGTTTCTTCCTATGCTCGTCGAAGTTGAGCTTCGAATGTATCAGCTAGGCGATGGAGTTGAGCTAGCTCATCTCCCGATTCTGACTCTCCCGATGCAGTGGAGACTATGTGGATGGACTGTAGGGCCTATTGTACCCCTCAAAGTTCAGTCTCAATTAGATCATACATCTCCTCTTGATTTGCGTCTTGTTTCTCTGCTATTTCCAGTGAATCATCTTGCAGGGCTTCTATGAGGAAGTCAAAGTCATCGAAGGTGAGAACGATCTGCATCTTGGTCATGGTGGCCCTCAATTTCTTCTGGGAGGAAGGTTTTGGAGGTGAACCTTTCCTCTTCTTCAGTGGATCAACCTCATCTCCTTGCTTTGGTTTGACTTATTTTTCATCTAACTCTTCGCCATCACCTCCTCACTTTGGTGATATGGAAGAAGTTTTCATGGGTGCGTTGTCTAATTCTTGGACCTCTTCGGTCTTCTTTGTTATGGTAAGTCTGGGTGTATCCTGCACAGTTTCTGGGCTGTCGATGTCGGATATCTCTGTAGGGTCTGCTGGGATAAGGAGGTCCATCAACCAATCCTTGGTGATCTCCTCCAAGTCCTCCTCCATCAACTTATAGTAGGATTGAAGTTGTTGCTTGTGTTCATCGGTGCATGTTGTGATGTAAATAAAATGTCGATCTGTGTTGAACTGCATTAAAGGATTGAACCAGTGTAGAGTGTTTGGAGCCAAGTGAGGTTCAGATTGGATGGATATCTTCAGCTGATTGTAGTAGATATGGAAAACAACATTTGAATGCCATTTTTTATTCATATCACTTGAACACCATAGTGTACTGAACTTCTCAGCCAGTGGTTCAAATGGCTCAATGTCCGAGAAGGTCGTACCTTCCGACATCTCCCAGGAAATAAAATCTATCAATATCAAGAGCAAGCTTAAATGAAATTCATATCCTTGATCTTGTGCTTCTCTGCAGTTAAGTTCCAACTGGTTCACCAAGTACTTCACCCAGTTCATCTAAGGGCCTTTCGCACACTTCCCTATGAGGTTGATTAAAAAACCAATGACTTGGGTAGGTCAGTTATTTCGTACTAACTTCCCTGGAATCAACTGACAGGCGAGGTGCATTGCGCCACTCTGGATAGAAGCTACCTTGTAGCCTTGCGTGCCCTTCTTGACATCACCATAAGTGTCCTTGATCTTTTATGCTGGAGCACGATCCATGGATTTTCCTGGGTAAAAACCTTGTGGATCAGGTCCTTTCATACTCAAGACTGTGATCTAATTGATCAACATCAGATCAACTATTATACGATAGTTTAGCCAAAAAATGCCTCCATGGTAACAATACAACAACATTTGACACATGCATTCACCTCCTGGTATCTTCCAAAGTTGGGAATCTTCATGATGTTTAGCATGCTGGACTACATGAGGTTCATAGTCCATGACTGGGGGACTATATTTGAATTCTTCCCCTTAGTTCTGGTGAGGTACTTATGTGGGGAGAGCATGTTATAGGCTTTGTGATATTTGAGGTTGAAGTCGCTAAAATTGAACGCTACAATCTGTTAGCACATAATCATGTAGGGGGTGCTCTCTTGAAAGAAGCGTCCCCTTGGGCAAAGGAAAGAGATCCAGAAAACCCATTTTTCCAAAGTTTGAGGGTGGGCACGTCATTTTAATGAGCAGGCAATTTTGGACAGACGAGATCTACCTGCCTAGATCTATTGTTGAGGTTTCATTCCAGATCCCCCTCACCATTTTGTCTTTAATGGGGTGGGGTTTGGAATTGGGCACGCATCTCTCAAACAATCGAGATTCAGGCACCTAGATCGACGATGCTCAAGCAATTATGGACCCCCTCTTCCATTCTGGCTTTAATAGGGGGGGAGTATGGAATGGTGTGGTATTGATGTGGGACCCCCTTCCTGTCTTGTCGCCTTCTCTACCGTTTCCTCCCTTGCCATCTGTTCTCCACTTGATCACATGATGGAGCTCGTTCCCTTTGGCCCCTCCTCGTCCTCTGACATCTGTCCCACTCCCTTCCACGTCAGCCTCCCATAAATAATGTGTTCCCCATTACCATTATATCTCGTCACCTTAGCCCCTTCTTCTTGCCATGTGTCTCACCCCTGTTATTTCTGTGATCAATCCCTTTCCCCGTTCCACATCAAACATGCTAGATCCTCCATGACCTATCCATTAAACCGTTTAGTTGATCTAAGTGGCACCATGAGAAGACCTCCACATCCCAGAGGGTAGAGTTGACCCAAATTGTTCCTGATCCCAAGGAAGCAGTTATTGAAGTTGTTGAAGGTGGTTAGACATCGTCTCCGCCATAAATGGAAAGTTCGGCAAAGGATTAAAAGCATGCCAATTCATCTGAAGGATAGTCAAGAGTTTGATTGCGTCTGTCATAAATGCATGATCATCCAGAGTCTGCATGCGCAGACTGCCAGAAGACATGCAGACGTAATGTTTTAAATGTAGTGTCTCGTTTTCGTTGTTGTTGTTTTGTTTTGAGTATATGTAGGTGTTTTCGCCATTTTGTAATCTATCGATTGTTGAGCTAGGATCCCAATTGTAAATTTTTAACGAAGCACTAGTTGCTCTGGTTATGTATTGGCACTTGAGACTTCTTTCCTTATGAATGACAACTTCTTTCCATCTCTTTGTTTACACTATATTAGAACAGCTTGGAATTGGAGGATCCAGTCAAGTTGCGTTGTTATATGATGATGTAGGTTGGATCACTGTAATAGTTTCATTGTCTCTAATCAGTTCTTGTATTTTCTCAACGCTAAATGATTTGGAATTGGATGATCCAGTCAAGTCACCCTTCAGTTCCTTTAAAATCAGAACCAAGAGAATCTTGTATTCTGATATTTTCTTCCTCAAGCTGTTGAAAGGCTTGATGCCTGAGGCAGTCTTGCTCACTCATCTCACCAATTCTTCCCCCTTCTCATTTTACAATCAAATCACTTACGGAAGTTATATCAAGACCTCCTTTGTTTTTTACATACCAAGCCTGGTCCCTGAGTTAGAGCGATACCTTCCTGGGTCTCTACCCATTTGATCACCCATTAAATTCATTTGTGACATAAACTGATGGGCATTGGGCTCTGCTTCTGTAGCAATACATGAGTGACTTCTAATGCTAACACAATCTTATCTTGGTCTACTCAAACTGCATGTATCCTTTTTGGGAGGTACGCTGTAACCATGGTATATTCGAAGTATCTTGACACACTGTCTCGATTTACAGCTCCGCTCAAACGTGGTATATAGGCAGGTGATATGGTCGGGATTAATTTGGCATTCACTAGATCATCCCTGTGCTTGGTTCTCTTTTCATCTGATGGTCGGGATGGTCCGATGCTACAAGTAGTGGACAGAGAGGCTGGCAGTCCTCTCATCAACGATGCTTGTACACCTATAGACATCGACATGACTCTTTCATTCATGAGGTTGATCAGAAATTCTTCAACAAATTTCTCTACAGCTCTCAACTCATCCGACATACACACTCAGGGTTAACAATCTTGGGTTCGGGGAGTAACTTAGACACAGTAATGGGATAGAGAGCAAGCGCATGATGATCATTGTGAAAAATCAACTTAGTCTATGGGATCAAACTCTCAGTTGGAAAAAGTGTTCTTGGTGCATGGCGTGATGGGAAAAATAGGTGTCTCGAAAATGGGTCACTTACAATGGGTATGAAGCCTTCATTAGCTCTGTTCTGTTCATTATGGCGTGGTCCCAATGGTCGGATGGTGATCTGTTTGTCCATAAATTTAATTCTACCCATTCAAAGCATGGGTCTAATGGTTATAATGTCCCCAACGGCTATGTTGCTTCACCATGGAGAAGTGCCATGTTTCGTTCTTCAGATATCCCGACGAAGCTCCAATTTTGCAAATTTTCCTTCTGCGAGGTTTCCTCTGGAACCTTCTGCAACTTGTCGATCTTAGCTCTCATATTACTTATCTTTCTAGCCTTCTTCCCTGTGAGCTTCATCTCGGTATGCCTTTTTCCATTATGATTCTTACCTTCTTTTGGCATAGTTACTTTGCATTGTTTATATTCTTTCCTAATATTTGAGGGTGATCCTTCTTCTTTATCTGGAATAGGTACTTCAATCTTCTGTGGGTATTCTAGTGTTCTTGCAACTTTGACATATGTGTTTCTGGTGTTAAATATATTCGATCTATTGTTTTGTTCTTCAATCAAGTGTGCGATCCTTCTAGTCATGAATTCTTTTAACTCTTGTTTCTTCTGCTCTAAAACTTCTTCTTCTTCTTTCCTTCTGGCTTGATCTCTTTCAATCCAAGGTTTTCCTAGTAGCATTGTAAATGGGGCATTGTTCTCAATAAATTTAATAATCTCAAAATATTCTTCTGTCGAAGTTCCATTAGCATTCATAGGTATCCAGGTGAGCTTTCCACATAGGTTTATCAGCTTTCCTTTGAATAGTCCTATTCCTCCTAATGAAGGAATCATAGTAGGCCTCCCTATAGCTTCCCAAGTTTTCTATGTCATGATATTCACTTGTGTTCCCTCATCTAGAACACAGTCAATGTTGGGGTCTCCTATTCTTTCTTCAAGGAATTATTTTTCTTTGAAGATCTCTGATAATCTGACATGTCGGTGGTCATTCAGGGTTTCTTTCATCGGTAGCAATACTTTCTCTAATTCTTTTTGGGGTTGTGTCATAATCTTAGTTTATGGATCTGTCCTAGGGTTTTCTTGTCTCATGTTCATTTCTTCAAGCTTAACAATCATTCTAGGACATGCCAATACTTCATGTTCCATAGATTTAAAACAAGGACAACTAGGTCTTATCCCAGGGAATTCCTTAGCAAGATGTCTCAGTATTCTACAACTGTAATAGATGGTTAATCCTCTCTTTATTTTAAATGATCCCCAATCTTTCTTATACTGTGCGCTAGGATCATAGTATCTAACCTACAAACATTTCTTTCTAGGGTCCTGCATACACTTATTAGTCCAAACATTCGTTCTATGCATAGGTATAACACATTTTTCACTATTCTTATCAGATCTACTCATATCAAATCTTCTTTCATCTATTAATACCCTAGTTTTCAAGCTATGATAGAATCTATCAAACATACCTAGATCCATATTGTTGAAACAAAAATTTCCACTTATCTTACTTCTACAGAGCACAAAGATGTCAGATCTAGAACTTTTCAATATTCTTACCTTTATCAGAGCCCAAAGCTTTCAGATCCTACCTCTTTTAATAAAAAAGTCTCATGTTTTCCTTTCTCAGAGTAGAAAGCTTTCAGATATTACCTCTCTTCTTCAGATCAAACTTCTTTTACTGGCACAGATCTTGTCAAACTAAGTAGAGTGCTACGCACTAGAGCAATAGATCTACACACAGAGCTTTCACAATTTTAGGTAGGATATTTACGAAAAGATTCTTCTTCCTCAGTTCCCAACAATCATAGTTTCAAGTCCCAGCAACGGAACCATTTGTTGGCATAGGGGGAGACCCAAGGTTCAATGCAACAACAATGCACCAACAAAACCCTAACTACCATCCCTTTCGGCAACACCTGCGAAGCAGATGAAGTCTCACCCGAGGTAGAGGCAGTGGTGGTTGTAGGACTCAGGTGTCTGCAACCTTAGCTGGGACATAGATCTATGATTATAATACTTAATAGAGCACTTAGCACTATTAGTTCATCATTATTTACCCAATATCTACTTCGCAGATAAAATAGAGCATCGTAGCATTCACCTAGATCCAATGTATCTAAGCACTTAGCATAGATAAATGGATTGGATCTGGTAGATTCAAGAACTAAGCACATTCACCTATATAATATCTATCATCAGATTCATCATAAGCACAAATCATAAACAGATCTATCTATCTATCTATATCAAGCACTTAGAAAATAACACATAAATACATCAGATCATCGCACAGAGCAGAATAACACGGTATTTACGTGGTTCATCCCTACCCTGGGGCTACGTCCACCAACTCTTCTTTTGTATTTGCTTCAATTAGTCATTTACATGCACAGATTCACAAAAACCCTACTCTGCATAGGACAAGAGATATGTGCGCAACTTGCTAGATCCTCCTTCCCCGAGCTAGGTCTAGTACAAAGCCTTTCACAGTTTGTTACAACCACTTGCACTTAGCTCTACAGTTTCTCACAATATTCACAGAGCATCTGCAAACAAAACTTGCACTTAGCACTTATCTTATCATCTATTCATCACATATATTCCCCTTCTTACATTGCTTAGACATCTATTTATACTTTACAAAATAGGCCTAAACATGGGTAAACCCATGGGCCGACATCCCATTCCTGTTACATATTCCCAAATCCAAAAAAGGACCCAAAAATGGGCCAAGATCCCATGATATATGCTTCATGTTGCGCTCCATCTTCGACAGGCTGTCAAAGTCCCAAAATAGGTCAAACTTGACCAAGGATCTCCCAAAACTTGGTCAAGGGTCAACAGACCCAACAGTCACATGTGACTCATCCTGAGTCACTCTGGTCTGACTAGTTCTACTTCGAATGCCTCGATATTGGCTCGAGCTGCTTTTACTTGTTGTTGTGCTACAACCTCCTATTCAGCGAACTCTTGGATGAATACATCGTTGATAGGTCCCTCTAGACATTGTTTAGTTGTAGTGACAACCTACTCTAGCTCTACTCCTTGGCCTTCTACCTCTATAAACAATTGATAGGCCTTATCTTGTATGGGTTGGAGCCTCTCAGTTACCTCCATAACTCTACTCTGCATAGTATGGATTTGCTATTGTCTAGTACGTTTCTCTTGGGAGTGCTTCATTCTTTCCATGGCTGAGAGGGACTTCAGCTATGCCTATATCATTTTGGCTTGATACTTCACCTCTTGGAGCTGTGACTCCAATGCCTTTAGTTTTGGGTTCTCCGTGAGTTGTTCATATGTCTGGGCATTGCGATCAGTGAGTTGCTTACATTCCAGGGTACGAGCCTTTAGCCTTTCAATTGCGCTCCGGGCAGTTGCTTCTCTTTGGTCTCTTACATCTTGTGGGGTCTCTGGTACAATGTGTAGCTCCAAATTTGTTATGCATTGTTGTAGCTGTTGGATGGCTTCTGCGAGCTAGTTCACCTGCTATGTAGCTCAGTCTTCTGCCTTGATTTCTAAGACTGTCACTGAGCGAAGTTCTTTGTTGACCGCTTCTTTTACTTCGAGTTTCTCTGCGAGAAAATGTTCCTTTTCTTGTTGTAGATGTTCTTTTTCTTTATCAAACTTTTCTTGGAGAGCAAGCTTTTCCTATTCTGCAGCACTAAGTTTCTTTATGAGTACTCCTTGTACTTGTGTCAAAGCTTGGGTGGCTTGATCTGTTTCTTCCTATGCTCGTTGAAGATGAGATTCAACTGTATCGGCTAGGCGGTGGAGTTGAGTTGGCTCATCTCTCAATTCTGACTCTCCCAGCACAGTGGAGACTGCACGACTAGACTGTAGAGCCGGTTGTACCCCTCAGAGTTTAGTCTCAATTCATTCATACATCTTCTCTTGGTTTTCATCTTGTTTCATCTATTAATAGCCTAGTTTTCAAGCTAGGATATAATATATCAAACATACCTACATCCATACTGTTGAAACAAAAATTTCCACTTATCTTACTTCTACAGAGCACAAAGCTTTCAGATGTAGAAATTTTCAATATTCTTACCTTTATCAGAGCCCAAAGCTTTCAGATCTTACCTCTTTTAATAAAAAAGTCTCACTTTTGCCTTTCTCAGAGCACAAATATTTCAGATATTACCTCTTTTCCTCATATTGGACTTATTTTCCTGGCACGGAGCTTGTCAAACTAAGTAGAGTGTTGCGCACTAGAGCAATAGATCTATGCACAGAGCTTTCACAATTTCAGGTCGGATCTTTGGGAAAATATTTTTCTTCCTCGGTTCCCAGCAATCATAGTTTCAGGTCCCAGCAACGAAACCATTTGTTGGCACAAGGGTAGACTCAAGGTTCAATGCTACAACAATGCACCAACAAAACCCTAACTACCGACCCTTTGGGAAACACCTGCAAAGTATATGAAGTCTCACCTAAGGTAGAGGAAGGGGTGGTTGTAGGACTTAGGTGTCTGCAACCTTAGTTGGGACACAGATCTATGATTACAATACTTAATAGAGCACTTAGCACCATTAGTTCATCATTATTTACCTAATATCTACTTCGTAGATAAAACAGAGCATCACAACATTTACCTAGATCCAATGTATCTAAGCACTTAGCATAAATAAATGGATCAGATCTGGAAGATTCAAGCACTAAGGACATTCACCTATATCAGATCTAATATCAGATTCATCATAAGAACAAAGCATAAATAGATCTATCTATATATCTATATCGAGAACTTAGAAAATAACACATAAATACATCAGATCATCGCACAGAGAAGAATAACACAATATTTACGTGGTTCACCCCCACCCTAGGCTACGTCCACCAACTCTTCTTCTTTATTAGATTCACTCAGTCATCTACATGCACAAAGTCACAAAAAACTTACTCTGCATATGACAGAATATCTACACACACCATGCCAGATCCTCCTTCCTCGAGCTAGGTCTAGCAAAAATCCTTTCACAGTCTGTTACAACCACTTGTACTTAGCTCTACAGTTTCTCACAATATGCACAGAGTATCTACAAACCAAACTTGCACTTAGCACTTAGCTTATCGACCATTCATCACATAGATGTCCCTTCTTACATTTCTTAGAAATCTATTTATACTTTAAAAAATAGGCCTAAACATGGGTAAACCCATGGGCTGACATCCCATTCCTGTTACATATTCCCAAATCCAAAAAAGGACCCAAAAAGGGGCCAAGATCTCGTGATATCTACTTCATCTTGCTCTCCGTCTTTGATAGTCTGTTGAAGTCCAAAAATAGGTGAAAATTGACCAAGGATCTCCCAAAACTTGGTCAAGGGACAACAATGAGACAAGAAAACTATCAAAAGAATAAGAGCATGTTAAAGAATCATCAAGAGAAATAATCGGAGAAAGATCAGACTATGTTAGTATGGTTAAAAGAAGCAATGAATGATCACAAAGATGTCAGTTTATTAGAGATATTGAAAGAAAAACAACGCATAGATATAAGAATAGGACACTTCGACATAGACTGTGTCCTAGATGAGGAGACACAAGTGAATATCATGAGAGAAGACACTTGGGAAATTTTGGGAAATCCCACTATGATACCTTCATTGGGAAGAATAGGCTTGTTTAAAGGAAAGATGATAACCCTATGTGGAAGAGTTACTAATATACCTGTTACCATTCATGGAACATCGACAAAAGAGGAATTTGAAGTCATTAAGCTCGTTGAGAAAAACACCCCGATCTCTCTTTTGTTAGGAAATAAATGGATTGAGAAAGATCATATCAGAAGGAAATCAAAGGAACAAGCTATAGAAAATAAAAAGCAAGAACTAAGGGATTTCATAGATAGAAAAATAGATTGACTGATAAAAGAATGAGAAGTTGAGTCGAAGCAACCAAAGGCAAGAGAGTTAGTTGTTGAGGTTGAAATAATGTAGGAAGGTTTGAAGGTCCTATCCATGCAAGAAAGGAATACATATACCCAACAATTAGTAAGAGAAGAGAAATTAAATTCAAACCCTTTGAGCGCACATTAGCAGTGTGAAGTCACTTCACTAAGATAAGATAAGAATAAGAATGGAAAAAGAAATCCAGAAACAGTTAGAGAGACTTAGATCATAGGAAAGAAGGCAAGGAAGCTCAGTAAGAAGAAGGCTAAGTTGGAAAAGCTACAAGAAGTTACAGAGAAAAGATGGAATATTTCAAAGATTAGAACTTCGTAGGAGACAGGTTTGTAGGATTTGAACCTCGTCGGAACAACAGAACCGCGTAGAATGGGACTTCACCCCAGTGAAGCTATATGAACATTGGAGGCAACCTAACCTTTAGAACGATGCTCCATAATGGCTAGGAAACTCATTTATATGTGGATATATTGCCGTTATATGTTGAGATCATGCCATAACAGATGAATTCACATTGATTGAGGAATTCTTGTCCGTTGGAGGAATCCATTACGACAATTTCTTATTTAACCTATTGGACGCTGCGTTGGGACCAATTTTTTATACCCATGATTATGTGAGACAAGAAATGAAGTGTTTGTGTGTGTCTAACTGTGCTATCAAACCTCACCATCTATTGTTTACCCCGCTATCTGTTCATCTACCCCGACTTATTTGTTAACAGTTAGAATGTCGGTCGAGCGCACTGAGCTAGAGAAATTCGTCGAAGAGGTTTTGAAGAAGTTTATGGCTGATAAATCTATGTATGAGGGAGTACATGCATCTTCAACTAGGGGACCATAGGATTCCCCTTCAACTGGATGTTGTTTGAAACGTGCCAACCCCATGAATGAGAAGTGAAGTAAGCATCACAATGATCTGGCTAATGCGAAGAAAATCCCTTCGATCTTACCTGTTTACATTCCGCCTTTGGCTGGCATGGTTAACCACGACATCATCCCATGGGACTTTGAATACGCAATGATCACAGTGTACATTATGAAGGGAATACACGTAGTAGGAACCTAGTTAGGACAGATCCCATCATTGAAGAACAATGATTTCAACCTTGGAGATAGAAAGAACCACACCATGCTCATGCCCCATAGATACTTGATGAAGATGATCGAGAAGAAGCCTCACATAGTATCCCAACCATGGATTAAGGAGTTGGCATAGTCCATGATATTGAACATCATGAAGATGCCTCATTTTGGCCGACATCAGGAGGTTAACGCTTGTGTTAAACTCCTCTTGTCATGCTATCATGGAGGATTTTTGTGACTCGACGGGTGCATTACTGTGGATTCAGTGCTAATCCACCTGATCATAGGACTGAGCATGCAGGGACTTGACCCTCAACATTTATACCTAGGGAATACCTCACATCGCTCCCTGGCACAATGCATTAAGGAGGCATACAAAAAATTTGAGAAGGGAAGGAGAGGATACAAGGTAGCCTCTATCCAAGATGGCGCAGTGCACCTAGCTTGCCAACTCATAGATGGAAATCTTGTGAGAAAGAACCACCCCACGCAGGTCATCGGGTTCATGGTGGACCTCGTAGGAAAATGCATGGAGGGGATGCATATGAATTGGGCGAGCTACCTCGTCAACGATCTCGAGAAAGACTGTCGTAAAGAATAGGATCAGGGATACGAGTTCCATTTCAGCTGGTTGCTTGTGTTGATCACATTTTTTTCTTAGAAAATGTCATAGGGAGCATCTTTTCTAGATATGTAACTGTCAGATCCGTTGTCCACGAGGTTCTCCACCTTATGGTATAGAAATGACATGTTGAAGCAATGGAAGTCCAACACTTTGTTCCATGCCTACTACCAGCAACTGAAGGTTTCCATCAAGTATTTCACGTGCATGACACCACACACTCTACACCAGTACAAACTACTATATAAGTTCCACACAGATACACACTTTATTTATATCACTATGCGCAGAGATGAGAGTAAGGAAGAGTTACAGTCCTATTTTAAGCTGACCAATGAAGACATGGAACAGATCATGAAGGATTGGCCAGAAGAGTTCCTGGTACCGGTTGATGATGCAGAACTCTTTGACCCTAAAATCATAGGAATCCCCTTGGACACCCAGTTTGAGCATGCAGGATAGACAAGTGCAAAGAAGAAGAAGAAAAAGGAGGAAGTTCAAAACATAGAGACTGATGAGGAGGACATTGCCTTGGAAGAAAGTAGACCTGGATTGCCCGCAAGAGGAGGATAAGATGAAGTAGGAGGGGAAGAAGGAGAAAAACAAGGAGAAGGAGAAGCTACACCACCTAAGGATCCCCCTACGGAGGTAGAAACATCAAAGAAGAGGAAGTTTTCTCCACAGAAACCTTCAACAAGAAGGAAGACCTGCGTCAGTAAGCCCTAACTAGAGGCTACGCTCACAGAGGATGACATCAGTCTAGTTCGCATAACAATGGAGGATGTGTCTAAGTACCTATTACAAAGATATGGTGTGAAGCAAGAAGAGTTGAGAAGGAACTGAAGGAAATTCAACGAGCCATTCAATTGAGCCAAATTGTACCTACTGCACCTTCCTCATCGAAGACTGTAGAGTTGGGGGATGATCCAACCCAAATTTGAAGACTAGCAGATGCAATATAGGCTTGGCTTCAGTGATTCCAAGAAGAAAAGGAACAAGCTATAGAGTCCCTGAAGAAAGAAAAAGAGGATATCTTGGAGCAACTATGAGTTGCGCGGTACTGTGTAACCGCGTATGAAAACGAGAAATATGAGTTCTAGGCGATGTTTGAGGAAGACAAAGAGAAGATACAAAGGGAAAAGGATCAATTTCTCATAGAGTAGACTACAGTCAAATAAGTGGTGAGAAAATCACTTCACTCTGTGCCAGGCTTAGCACCAGAGGAACATGAGGCAGACGAAGTTCAAGTGATGAATCTTGTTGAGGCCATCTAACAACTTCAAGCAAGGGTAACATAATTGGATATCCAAGAAGTACCAAGCACTCCGTAGGAAGTGCACGACTAGAGGGAGAAAGCGTCTAAGAGTGAAGTTGGAAGGATCAGGGCCCTCGATTCAGAATGTAAAAAATTGAGCGATAGAAGCACACATACCTATGAATGCCTCACGGAAGATCCATATCTTAGGAAGTTAGAGGTGCAGCATCAAGCATTGTCAGTACAAGTGCAGATGAAGTCACTCACTACAATCAAGAGAATGAAGAGATCACAAGAACAACATGTGGCCCAGCAGCAGATTACTACCATCTAGTGAAAAGGAATGGAAGTCACACAGAGGCTACAACTGGTGTAGGATGAATCCTGCACAGCGTTTGAAGAGATTGAAGGACAAGGTTCACAACTAGACCAAGTGGTTGCGATAGTGGAACAACACCTGTAAGGGCTATTAAAGAGCAATTGATCTAGAATTTTGTTGAGCAGGAGGCTCAGGTTAAGCAGTAGGTCGAAGAAGCTCGAGCTAAGATCGAGGCCTTCGAAGCAGCATTGCCTAGATCTGAGTGACTCGGGATGAGTCACAGGTGAGTGTTGGGGGCCTATTGGCCAGCGACCAAGTTTTGAGGAAAAATCGATCAGGTTTGACCACTTTTGTACTTCGACAGGCTGGTCAAAGTGTTACACATCAAAAATACTCACTTTGATAGTGTCGCAAGTGTCGTCATTACAAAGGTCGCAAGTGTCGCATTTTGCTCACAAGTGTCGCAAGTGTCAAGAAAGCATGCTTCCATGATGCCTATGTCATGCCTATAACAACATGAGGAGGACACTTGAAACACCTCAAACATTTGATTTGGAAGAGGATAAATGAGTCAGCAGGCTTACAAACCTTTTGCCATCTGAAAACACTCAAAAAACTGAGTTTTTGGAGGGGAGCGCTCCCCTATACCTCTTCTGGGAGCGTCGATGCTCCCCCTTACACTATCTGGGAGCGTTATAAATATCCTCTGGCCCTTTTGAGGGAGCACTATGGATTTTGAAAGTGTTGGCGCCCCCCTAAATCCTACTAGGGAGCGCTACAACGCTCTGATTGTCCTTTTGAGGGAGCGCTACCTATTCTAGGCAATAGTTAAGTTGTTGAGATGAATGGGGGAAGGATCCTTTCATTCTTGGAAGGCATTTGGATTTGAATCCCTTGTCTAGCCATGATCTTAGGGCAGATCCTCAACTAAAGGAGGAAAATCCTCAACTTCCCCAAGGATATCGCAAGTGGTTAAATCCTCTCCAAGGCTATATAAGAAAGCTTTCTGATGGTGAAAGGGGACTGGAAAGGAGAGAATCACACCAAACTTATGATCTCATAAGTGGTGTTGAAACAGAGATATTTTGGAAGCAAGAGACCTATGATATCATAGGGAGCGATCGATGAAGCTATCATCATTCAGATTGTGGATCTTTCGAGCAAGGGTTAGACGAAGGGGACTTGACGAAGTTGTCGCATTCGCATCTACGATTGTAAGTACTGCTGTTGTTATTCTCATTGATATGACACGCTTGGCCTGTTTATTTCTAGTTCATGTCTGATCTTACATGAACTTATAGTTGATAGATAAATCTATTTTCAAGCTAATATCAATAGAGTAGGAAGTGGCCATACTTTGTTTGTCTACAGGACTCATCGAGGAGCGAGAGTTTGGAGCTCGAATCGGAGTGTGCAGGGACAAACATCGATAAAGAGGTAATGTTGTTCTCCTTCCTTATCATGTATTAGTTTGTATATATTTGAAAGGAAGTCAATGTCCATGTTAAGCACTTTCTGTCTTAGAGTTTAGGGTCTAGCTCTTTGAGGCAATCTACCTGTCCGCAGGGAGATTTTCCTTCAACACAATCTGGAGACTCCACTGGGGAGTCCTCAAATCAAAACCTTTTGTCTTGATTTCTCCTCATAGACCTTGTCTTACCTCTTGATTTTTCCCAGACCTGGTTCACCCCTTTTTGATTGGTTTCATAAGCTGATTGACTCCCTACCTCATCACACTCAGCTTGATTGACGAGACTGGACTGCAATTTTTGGATTTTTGACACTTTTAGAAACTTTTTGAACCTGGCACCCCTGTCCCTGTGTTAACAGAGCACCAACACTCTCTGAGTGCCTTACACCAGAGCGCCAGCCCCTGTTTTCACAAAATCCCTTCAAAAAATTGCATTTTTTAGGTTAAAAACCTTGTTTCTTACTTGTTGAATTGCTTTGAGATTCAATGCTTCTTCCCTTGACCTTTGACATCCTTCATATTGAGAATTAAAAACCTTTTTGTTCAGTTTTTATGCCCTTCTTCATTATTTTTGAGTTTTTTTTGTTGAGAGCTTGAAATCAATCCACTGCTTTCTTCTCTCCTATCTGATTAAGTGGAACTCTAGTGAAGGACATTAGAAGTCTGTAACTCTTCTCATTTGGTTCTTTGAGGTCATATGATCCAATCTCTTTCTCCTTCCTTTTGAGTTTTTGGTTTTCTTTCTCTTGTTTGATTGCAAAGGGGTGTGTTGTTTGTGCGAAATCTGCATATTCTTGTCTAAATCTCCTTGATCTGAAAGGGTAGTTGGCAAGAGAAATTTTGCATTGAATTGATTATCATTCGCATGAAAAAGACAAAAGTACATCTTAATGATTAGTTTGCATATTAGTTTGCATTTCTGAAATGTTGTAGCATCAGATTGGATTTGATTGAGAACAAAATTGATTAAGGGCATTCCTTATCAAGTGTTTGATAGTGAAAATGACTCTTCCTCTTTCTCTTAAATATGTGTTCATTGAAAAGAAATGATTGCTTATCATATTTCATGCATATTTTTGGGAATTGAGACATCATTCCATCAGTTTCACTTTCGTACACCCTCTGAGTAAACAACAACCATTAAAATCAATGCTTAACTAAAATTTATCATACTTTTTACATCTTTGTTAGCAAACCTACATTAGTTTA